>CM045759.1:145449409-145752005 GCA_025200525.1 Camellia lanceoleosa | reverse complement strand
AAACCCTCCCTCTTTTGTCAAGGAGACAATTAGAAAAAAAACATTATACTCTGAGGCCAAGAGAGAAAAAATAGCAAGCAGGGAAATAAAATAAAAAGCGTCGAGGCAAGAAACAACATCCGTAGCGGCAAAAATCCGCGAGGATGGAGGAGGATGGGACTCACAATTTGGAAGAAATAATTGTACAAGTTGGATGGTAGTGGAAATCGTCGGTGATCTACTCAAGATGTTCAAGTCATCAAAAGGCATCGAGCCGAGCATCCATGTGATCAAACCTCTGTGTCAAGAAGCTGCTCAAAGCCCGATGGGCTGGCGCGCGAATAGTGCGTGGGCCAGACCAGCCAGGGCTCTGCCACTAGCCATGGTAGCATCGAACTTAACCTCCTCGGCTAGAAATCATCACCCGATTAGTAGAAAGGGCCTTCCCATAGACTGACTCCCTTGACATGAGCGACTATGAAATGGTTTCTTATTGAAGGGTTTGATGGGAAGAGCAAACTCAACCTCATCCAAAGGCGGGGGTTTGGAGTTTGGTAGAAGCGATTGATAAAGGCGACCATAGGGTAAACCTAAAGGTCTTTTTCCCCAAGAAATACCAATCATTTTTTGAATGATAAGGGTGGCTTAAGATCAATAGGTAGTGACGACCAATCAAATAAAGAATATACCCTGATGCGAACTATGGGTGGTGACAATTAGATTGCCACTAACTATGAGGTTAAGTAACCTAAAGTGGGGAAGAAGTTAGTTTTGTTTGATGGTGCCCTTTTAAAACCAAACTTTAGGTGTGCCACAAAGATCGAAGCAATAAGTTAGAAATCAGCTAGAAGAGCCAAAAATGGGTAATGGCAATTGGTGATCGAGAGGAATGGCTAACGACTCACGAATTTGGAAGCTTCGTTATGGTATTTTTCTTTGGATTGGACCCAAGTTTTGAATGAAGGACCAATATCACTTACACCTTCAATGTTACAATGAAACTTCCACACCCAATCTAAGTGCGGCAACCAAAGAAAGACAAGACTAAGGCATCCCCCAATAGGTCAAGCAGGTCCTCGAATGAGGATAGACTCCAAAAGTGTTAGGCTAGACATTCTACCGAGGTGAGGCAGGTTAGAGGTATAGATTTCCCTAAGCAGTTTGGCCTTTTTGGTGGAAGGAGCAGAAGCAGGATTTATAATAGGACGGTTGCCAAAAGACTTTTGGCGTTTGGAGGTTGACATGGCTAAATCCCAAAGACACAACAACTGACAAGGCAGAGAAAAAAAAAAAAAAAAACACCCCAATAATAAAACAAAGAACCAAAACCATTTTGTAACAAAATCCAACGAGCCAAAACCATTAGTAACCAAAATCGAAACATAGAATGATTAGAAATCACTTTACACACAAAGATATAGAGATAAACAAACACAAAATTGAGTTAAGCATGGACAAAAAGCAAACATAGTGGGTTCATAGGTATTAAGGAAAGAATAGAGTCATAACCTTAGATTAAAGCACAAAGCATGAGCAAAAGGGAACCACAACATGGCACATATATAAGTAAGACTAGACCAACCAAACCAAATGCAACCTTGTAAACCCTAGACAATACACAAAACAAAGACACCACTAAAATGACCCCCAAAATAGACACCAAACAAGACACGAGGAGGAAAAAAAAAATAGTAGACAAACCCAAGCGCGGGCGTAACCACGTGACACAAAAATAAAAAATAAAAAATAGAACCGATAAAAAAAAACAAAAAACTCAATGGGCAAAGCTCAAGCATAAGCAGAGACTAAGATAGGGAGAACCAGGAAATGTGAAGACGAAAAGAAAGGATAAATGGTTACGGAATCACGGAGAAGAAGTTCTCGAAGAAGGATAAGACCGCATAAATGCAAGCCAATCCAAGTCGAAATAGGGAAGGGGGTGATGGGTGCCCTAGGAGAAGAATGAGAAATTTGGGGAAAAAATATAAGAATGAAGGGACAAAGGTTAGATTTTATACGGACCATTAAGCGAGCATGAATAAAGGCGGCTCGAGGTGAAGTCCTTAAGTGCAAAGGATGCGCTTGAGCCAAGAAAATGGCAGCTTCGAGTAAAAAAAAAGCGAGCTCTCGGTTTCTTGACAACTCTGTAAAGAAATCTTGGATAGAAGGATTTCTTGCTCGAGGGCAACAATCTTCACTCAAATGGAGAGAAAAGAATTTATGCCTAAAATCCACTCTATTGGCGGTTTAAAACACACAACTTTGTCAAGTATGACCTAAAACAAGTAGGGATTGGAAGAATAACACTAATGTGGCACTAAGAGGAAATAATGCACATACCATGAAGCCAATAATCTCATAATGTAGACAATAAAAGCACATAATCATGGCGAAGCGGTAAACATGGATCAATGAACATGAGCTACATATAAATGCACAACTCAAAGAAAATATGAGAGCTCACATAATGAGTGCGTGTGTGCGATCCTTGAGAGGCCACAATGGTGAGAGTTAATCCTAGTAGTGATCGGATGGTTGGACCTCAGACAAAAGAATCGAAACATCATGAGAAAAGTCAAACCACTAGTAATCAAAGGGTGTTTCTTGAGTAAATCACGGAGGTTTCCCATCAAACAATAAGTCATTTTTTTATTTTTTTAATTTTGGACTTTTCTATCTTTTGGGCACTCATTGGCGGCTTATGCGCAAGAGTATGGAGACCAACTAGAGAAACATGGAAGCGATTAGGATGGTGCAGTTTGGTGCCTCTAAGGCGACCTTTTCCTAATGCCTAGACTTCTAAGAAATAAGGAGAAATAGTAGAAGTGAAAATAGATGGTGGATGGTTAAGAGACTCAACATCACCCATGATATGCCAATATCGGTCAATTCCTCTAGAAATGTATAAGAGACAATATTAGAAGTCCATAGAAAAATTTGATCACTTATACAGAAACCCTTGCAACAGTTTATCTCAAAAATGTGTACAGAATGAGATCATGAATTCAATGAGCATGTACATTCAAAATGAGCTATGGACAAAGATAAATGAAATCTTACAAGCAGCATGAGAGGTGTTCATTTAAGTCTAAGTGCAAAGATGACAAGAATCAATGGCGAAGAGATTATAGCATCCAAGTTCACAAAAAGCCAATCACTCTCACCTACTCATGCAACAAGTCACACTCTAGTTAATGAGTACTACACCCAAGGTCTTTCTAAGGAACTCAAACCTAAGAAGATCAAGGGGTTTTGTAAAAATATCTTCTTTTTGATGCTCAGTGGATACATGTTCCAAGAACTACAAGGCCCTCCTTAACTAATTCTCGAATGAAATGATGACAAATGTCAATATGTTTAGTGCAAGAGTGTTGAATGGATTTTTAGAGATGTTGATGGCACTTGTATTATCACGAGAAAAAGGTGAGAGTGTCCTAGTCTATACCATAGTCATGAAGCATTTGCCTCATCCACAACATTTGTGCACAACAACTCCCTACAACAATGTACTCGACCTCGGCGATCGAAAGAGATAGCATTCTTCTTTGTGCTATACCAAGCAACGAGATTATTTCTAAGGTAAAAACAACCTTCGGATATGCTTTTCGATCATCAACACACCCTACCGATCAACATTACGAAACTAGTGATATCATTGTAGTGTTGGTCGAGAACCAAATCCCATACCCCAATGTTCCACTAACATACTAAATGATGCGTTTGGCTGCAAGAAAATGTGATTCTTTAGGGCAGGCTTAGTAACGGGTACAGGCATCTACACTAAATGCAATGTTATGCCAACTGGCTGTGAGGTACAAAAGACTCCTTATCATGCTTCTATAAAGATTAGGTTCACCATCAGTGCCAAAAGGGACATAGGTGAGGTGAAGATCGGTGCTCACGGGGGTTAGAGACTACTACAAAAATAATTAAAGATCACACTTTGACAAAAAAAAAAAATATCTCACTTTTATTGGAAGTGTGATAAAAAAAATTAAATTGATATTTTAATCACACTTAATTTAATTGAGTGTGATAATATTCATTTTTTATGTCATTTTCAATTAAGTGTGATTATATATATATATATATTTTTTTTTAATCACACATTCTAATTAAAGTGTGATTATATATACACTACTACTTTTTAATCACACTTTTTAAATAAGTGTGATTAGATATATTTTTTAATCACACATTCTAATTACGTGTGATTATTTATATTTTTTAATCATACCTTCTAATTAAAGTGTGATTATATATACACTACTACTTTTTAATCACACTTTTTAAATAAGTGTGATTATATATATATTTTTTAATCACACATTCTAATTAAAGTGTGATTATTTATATATTTTTTAATCACAGCTTCTAAATAAAATGTGATTATATATACATTACTACTTTTTAATCACACTTTTCAAATAATTGTAATTATATATATATATATATAGTTAATCACACTCCACTACAAGAAAAAGCATCATTGGCGACTAAAAAGCACATTTGGTTCTTTGAAAGTATAGGTTTTGGCAACTAAAAAAGCATTAGTAGCCAAAAGTAAAAATTTTAGCGACTAAAAAATTTAGTAGCCAAAAGTATAGGTTTTAGTGACTAAAATCTATTTGGTTGCCCATATATGACTTTTACCAACTAAAAAAAAATTTAGTAGCCAAAAGTAAGGCTTTTGGCGACTAAAAAAAAATTAGTAGCCAAAAGTGAGGTATTAGGTGACTAAAAAGATGTTTGGTGCCAAAAGTGAACTTCTGGACTAAAAAATTTTAGTAGCCAAAAGTGAGATTTTTTGGTGATTGAAAAAAATTTAGTAGCCAAAATTGAGGCATTGGGAGACTGAAAAGATGTTTAGTAGCCAAAAGTGAGGTTTTTTGGCGACTAAAAAGAAATTTAGTCGCCAAAAGTAGTAATTTTAGCTTGAGAATTAAATTTTTTAACGACTAAAAAATAATTAGTAGCCAAAAGTATAGAATTGGCGACTAAAATTATGTTTAGTTGCCAAAAGTGGTCTCTTTTTTTTTCTAGTAAATAATTTATTTTTACATAAATTATGTTCAATAAAAAATAATTATCTTTATATATATACTTTTATATTAATACGGGTCTATGTACTATATAAATAATATATGTTGCATATATAATCATATGGTGTTATAGAGGTGTAGTGGAAAGAGTGCCTTGCATAAGGTTTATGGTGTGAGAGGGTTGATGGTTCAAATCTCCACAAGAGCAAATGAGAAGCTAGTGAGTGTAATATTTTTTTTTTCACATCTAAATGTTATTAATCACACTTAAAATGTGTGATTTAAATATTTTTAATCACACTTAAAATGTGTAATCTAAAAGTTATTAATCACACTTAAAAAGTGTGATCTAAATGTTATTAATTACACTTAAAATGTGTGATTAAAAATGACCCATTTTAATCACACTCCCAAAGATCACACTTTAATAAAACTTAAAAGGTGTGATTAAATAACATATACCACACAAAAAAAAAGTGTGATCTTTGGCATACTTGGTCTGAGAGACAAACATATCCGAAGATGACTGTTTAATTTAGAGACCCAACAAAAAAAGAAAATTCCCCTATAATGCTCATTTCAAACTCATGTGTCATGCAATCAGAGAAATATTTCACAAGAGAATTAGAAGTAGATCCAAACACAGTATAATGAACATAAATTTAAGCAACAAGTATATGAGACTCAGTATGTTTCACAAATAAGGTCTTGTCCACACTACCCCTTTGAAAATCATTGTCAATAAAGGAAGGTAGTCAGTCTATCATACCAAGCCTGAGGAGCTTGTTTCAACCCATATAAAGCCTTGTCTAACTTGTAGACATGGTTTGGAAATTTAGGGTCTCAAACCCTTTTGGTTGCTCAACATAAGTCTTTTCTTTCGGTACCCATTCAAAAGGCACCTTTTACATCCATTTTAAACAATTTGAATACTAAAAGCATGCAACACCAAGTAAAATCTTGAATATATTAGGAGCGTGCAACAAGGGCAAGCGACTTATCATAGTCAACACCCTCTACTTGTGTATAGCCTTAAGCAACCAACCTAGCTTTATTTCTAATCCTTTGTACCATTCTCATGATTTATTTTTAAATATCCACTTGGTACCTATCACATTCATGTCTTTAGGTCTTTGAACAAGAGTTCAAACTTTGTTACGTTCAAATTGACCCTAATTCTTCATGCATTGCATGGACCCAACTATCATCTAGTAGAGCCTCTTTTATATTCTTAGGTTCAATTAATGAAACATAACACATATGAGATACCTCCTCTGAATTTGTTTTGGGTTTTCATTCGATCGAGACATTTCCAATCATCTGTTGAACCAAATGATTCAATTTTACCCTTGCTGATGGCTTCAAACTAGGACTGGTAGTGATTTGAGCACCGGTGGTGGTGTCTCTTTGTGCATTCTTTGGACTAGGACTTGCCATAGGGGTTGGTGTTGGTTCACCTTCTTGAGCTTGGCCTTGTGCTTCTCCTTGACTTTGTGGTTTAGTATCCAAAATTTAAGGATCACCATCTTCTTCCTCATGTATAGATGCAGTAGGAGAACCTGTGTCATCTGCAACCACATCGATCGATTCCATTAAAGATAAAGTACGCAAGTTATAGACACAAAAAGCTCTACTAGCAGTTGAATATCCTAGAAAAATTCCTTCATCACTTCGGGAGTCGAATTTGCCCGAAGGCTCTCTATCTTGAAAATATAACATTTACTCTCAAAAGTTTTGAAGTATTTTACATTAGGTTTCAACCCTTTCCACAATTCATATGGTGTTTGTAAAGTGCCATGCCTTAAATACACACGATTCACAACATAAACATCAATATTTAAAACTTCAGCCCAAAACTTGGGCGGAACTTTTTTACTAAGGAACATAACCCTAGCCATCTCTTGGACTACCCTATTTTTCCTCTCAACAACTCCATTTTGCTGTGAAGTAATGCGTATAGAAAATTCATGCTCAATTCTATGCATATCACAAAAATCTGAGAATGAGCTATTTTCAAATTCACGACCATGATCAGTTCGGATTCTTATGATATGTCCAATAGAAACACCCTACTCATTACGGATTTTAGAACTAATGACTTGAAAGCATCAGACATGTCAGGTTTTTCTTTTAAAAAGTTAAACCAAGAAAAACAAGTATAATTATCAATAGTTAAAAGTATATATCTTTTACCTCCAAGGCTTTTAGCACGAGTGGGTGCCATAAGATCCATATAAACAAGTTCAAGAGGGCGCTTGGTTGTTAAGCTATTCACCTTTTGTGAGGGCACGAGTTTGCTTTCCTAATTGACATAGCCCACACATGGTTCACATTCTTACCCATTTTTGTACTCCTCTCATAATCTCCTTGTTGGCAATCTTAGTTAGGTTTTGAAATTCATATGACCTAATCTTTGATGCCACAAGTCAAGATACTGTGATGGCGAATGACAAGTAAGATCATTTGTGGTAATAATCCCATAGTTATCAGATGTGTGAACCCTACACATGATAGTATTTCCCTTTTTATCCAAAATTTCACATTTATTTTTTGAAAATAATACTTCATTATGAGAATCACACATTTGACTAATGCTCACAAGATTAGCTTTAAGGCCATCAACAAGTAAGACATTTTCAAGTTTGGGTGGTGGCCACACATATAGAGCCCTTACCAATGACTCTAGAAGTGCCACCATCTCTAAAGGTAATAATTCCTCCTTCATATTTCTTAAGAGATGTGAAGTAGGTGACATGTGACGAGCACCCACTATCAAGATACCACATGTATGAGTCACGCACTATCAGTGCAGTGTGAACAACAAAACAAGTTAGGTCACGCTTTCTCACCCATATCTTTTTGGTCTTAACAGAAGTGGAACTCGCAGTCTTGGTTAAAGTCTTAGCGTTGTGAACCGTCATGAATCTTGGTATTCTACCTAGACATGTTAGATTGTCTTCTAACCCATGAAGTATTAGAATTTCTTACTTTTTGAGACACCTTACCAAACAACTCATAACAATAAAGGTGAATGTGGCCATACCTACCACAATGATGACAAACAAAAATAGGTTTTACCTCTCTTTTGTTGATCTTACCCTTTTTAGGTTGATAGGGAGATTTATTATCCTGTTGAACCTTCAGCTTTCCCTTTGCTTGAGTCTTGATATCATGAGATGTAGAGGCCTTTCCCTTTTGAGGTGTTGCATCACCATTGCCTATCCCATTTTTGTCACAATTCATTTGTTGAGACCTGATAATGTCTTCCTGTGTTTTTGACCCTCTTTTCCATGTATCAATCCTGGCTCTAGCATCTATGAGTTCTTCCTCTTTTGACCAACTAGCTCTTCTAGTGCAACTTGTGTCATCTCAAGGGATTCCATCTTCTCTTCATATGTGGCATAGATTTTCAGAAGTTCATTCTTTTCGGTCTCACAGGTCAAGAGCTTTGCACAGAGATCTTGTCTATCACTTGAGATCTTGATGATATCCTTCCTTGCTGCTGAAATCTCTTCCTTTAGCTTGACATTCTCACTCTCACATACTTTGAGTTTGATAGTGAGTTTGTCATTCATCTTGGATAGGTTTAGAGATTCACTATATAGCTTTTCATAGGCTTGTTGAAGTTCATCACCATCACTCTTATCATTATCTTGAGGTTTCATCATCTTTTTTTGGTTCTCTTTTTCCTCGGCGCATCAATCGAGCAACTAAGGCATGAACATTCTTTGGATGGTTGTGAAGATGACTCTCCTCTTTCATGAAATTGCATAAGAACATCCCATGCTTTTTGGCATTCTTGCGATGAGCAATCCGTTGTTCTTCTTCTTGAAATGGCTTCATGGATGGTGTTGAAGTCTTTCCTTTGTTTTCCATGTCGGCTCTTTCAATGACACTCTACTCCTCGATTGGTTTGTTAACCTTTTGGTTGGTGATCGGATCAATTACAAATGGTGCTTCAACATTCTCCTCAATTGTCGCCAACCCTCGAATCAAAGTCTCTAAGATAGACTCTCATTCTACACTTCAATACAAGTAATTGCTTCCATAAAAAGTAAGAGCATGATGCACACTAGGCCCACGAGAAAACTCAACGGCTTCTGAGTTCATTGAGTGGCCTTAAGAGTAGAATGCCATGTAGGTATTATCTCCATCTTCACGGATTCGGTTTCTTGGTGTCTTGTTACGACCCGCTTTTATCATCCAAAGTAATTGTGTAGATTTTTTCAATTTTTTTTGACAGACATTCAAATGCAATATGGCCAAACCCTTAGCATTCATAGCACTTGACACCTTGTCCTTACGCATTCTTCTTCACAGCTTTCGGAGCATCTTTTGGTGGAAAAGTTTTGGATTTTTCATTACCCTTATCTTTTGAACTAGAGTCCTTGAAATTAGACTTTTTTTTTAAAATTTTTTTTTGAACTTTTTGGTAAACATAGTCGTCATTTCGGACTCTAGATCAATTTCAACCTCAGGGTTCTTAGCAATCTCATGAGCATTAGTAAAAGTCATACTATCTTTTTGTTTTTTCCTAGAAATCTGGTGGGTTTCATAAGTCTGTAAGTTTCCAACCAACTAATCAAGCTTGAGGTTCTCAACATGCTAAGCCTCCTCTATAACTGTCACTTTTGATGGAACCTATCAAGTAAGAACCTCAAAATTTTTCCAACAACTTTAGATTTAGACATTTTTCATTGAGTGTGAAACATGAATTCACGATGTCACTAAGTTTACGCATAAAATCATCAAATGTCTCATCATCTCGCATAAAAAGAGTTTCAAAGGAAGATGTGAGACGTTGAAGTTTTGATATTTTAATAGCAATAGTACCCTCGTGAATTATTTCAAGAATGTCCTAAGCCTCTTTTGCTACTTCACACATACAAATACGACGAAACTCTTCTGGTGTGATGGAACAAAAGAGAGAATTGAGCGCTTTACTGTTCCAACTCGAGTTTTTATAATCAATTGGATCCCATTTATCAAGTGGTTTAGGGATACCAACACCATCGATGGTGACACTAGGTTCGCTCCACCCATGGATGACATAGTGCTAAACTTTCTCATTAATAGATTAAAAAAATGCCCTCATACAAGCGTTTCAATAAGAATAGTTTGTCCCATCAAGTAAATGAGGTCTATGGGTCGAGTTATCTTCGTGAATTGAATCCATGACACAAATCACACAAAATCACACTTCTATAGTTTGATTAAAAACAAAGAGTGATCCGCTCTGATACCAATTGAAAAACTACATGATTCGCAATAGATTTAACTGCAACAATTCCTATACAATCAAAACTAACAATCTAAATCATCTAGCACGTACAAAAGTGATCTAGATTGTTATTTCACAATTAATAAATTGACAAAATAATTTTTACGTAGAAAAAATCGCAGTTGGAGCATCTTCAATTGTGATTAAAAAAAAACACAAAAAACTACGGGCGAAACGCCACTAATCAATCCACTATGAATAAAGAAAGAACACAAATTTACCAAACAATTTACCCAAACTCTGTAAAACTGTCTTTAACAATCCGCGTCTCTTTCACCAACGCCTTCGTCTTGGAATTGATCAGCTTGATGTCGAATCCACAATATCCATGTTGAATCACCAACCACAACTAGCTTCGAACTCCTTCAAAGACTCCATACTCGAATATTCGGAATCCACCGAAGAAGAACACTCTTGTATTAAAAAGATCAAACACACATCCCTTTGATTGAATACACTGAATTCATGATATAATCTCTCAAGGATATCAAAGGAAATAAGCAAAGAACCTCCAGAAGAAAACCCTAAAACCCAAAATGAAGATTTGGAAGCCGTACCCTAAAAATTGACTAGATCACATATTTATAGCAGTCAGATTTGCGATCACCGCTCGAGCGCAGGAATGGCCGCTCAAGCGGTGTGACTTAAACGCATGTTTTTGAACAAGGATCTAACGCTCGATCAATGGAAAGTTCGCTTGAGCGTAAAAACACAACTCCTAGTACTTTTGCGGAAGCAAAAATTCTAAGAGTGTTGATGTTAACTTCGCTCGGCGCGACTTTCACCGCTCAAGCAATCAAGCCAAAACACCAGGAAAAATTACAACTTTCAACACCAAGTTTGTTCACGGAACTTGCAACACGTAGGGACCTAACATGAGGCTATAGTCAAATTTCACAATAAACTTAGTAAGTGTAAACTTAGTAGTAGAAGATAGACAAAATTCTTAGATTGTCTAGTAGGACAAGGATATAATGTAGAATTTGAACATATTAAAGGGAGTGATAATAAGTTATGATTGGCTAAGTAGGAAAATATATTTAGACAAAGAAGATAACTAGTTTAATTTTTGTCGAGATAATGGAAAATAGCAAGACAATGAATTTTAGAGGATTTTCTTTTCCTATCTATGAGGCGAGCCAAGTTGAAACCTTTAATAGGAATCGGCTAGACCTAATTCAACAGTGTCTTTTATACAACCTTTGGAATAACCTTAATCACCCAACTAAACGTCTATTAGTCCTAAATTCCCTCAATCTATACTTTTCAAAAATCCAGAATAAACCCTTGTCTAAAGGTTTCTTCTTCTATGTAGTAGCTAAAGGAGCTAACCCTGGCATTTACCATGACTGGATAGAAGTTGAAACTTTGGGCAAAAATTTTCCTTCACCCGAGTTCAATGGATTTTATGATTTTGAGTCAACTAGTACATATGCTCTTAGACAAATAGGAACCAGTTATATAATCATTAGCGACCAAAGATTATTTGGACATATTGGGCAAGATGTAGTCATCTATTCTTGCTACAAGTGGAGTTCGATGAAGTCGGATAACGAGGAAGTTATAGTATTAACTTCGCAACAATACATAATCACAAAGTTCTCTTCAATTATGAGACATTGTGAAGGCCTTATTGAAAATTTCAAGAAAATTATGGACAAAGGAAAAAAAGTTTGTGAAAAGCTAGACCGACGATCTGAAGAAAAACAATTGAGAGCAACCATTGAATCCTATCCACCTAGCTTAAAATATTAACTCTCGATAAATCACCCACTCCCGTTCAAATCCAAGAAATCAAGCAACTCACCAGTGAGAAATGTGATCAATTGAGTGCTAGAATATATTTTTTCAAGCATTCTATCATTCAATATTTTTATGTGAAAAGTAAGGAATTTGAGTATATTAAGCCTTTTATATATATCCTAGCCGAAGATAGTGGAAATAATGAGCTAATTACTATACAATAGTTTCTCGAACCTTTTTTATAGTAGGAGTTGATTCTTGATATGGCTTATCAATGAACTTATCTCTATGATGATGAAAAATAACCATGCCTGAAGAAACACAATGTAGAAAGGCCAAAATGTTTTGGAAGATGCTAGTGTAATCTCGACTTCAGCATTTGTCTTTGGCAGATAAATTTAGCTACTTTTGAACCATTAGAGATAGAGATAAAAGGCAAAACTCGTAGTCTAATAGCCGCACAATTATTGGACTATGGTTTTGTTTCTAGAATGATTTTTTCAGAACCAAACCAGACTAATAATTTTGGAAATAAACTTGCTCATTCAGTGCTTTGCATAGCGGAAGAATATCATCCATTTGTTGAAGTGGAAAGCTAAAAAATGGAAAGGAATAAGGTGTATTCCGCTAAGCATAAAATGTACCTCGGAACCTCAACTTTTCGGGATACCTAGGACTTCTTAACCAAAGGCCTTGGCCATGCAAGAAATTTTCACTCAAAGATCGACAACAAATGAAGGAAATTTGCTAATAACCCTCTATTTGCTTATAATGGAAACTATGGATACCTCAATGCGTGAAGATAAAAACTAGAAGATATTGTAACCTAGCTATTACGGGTTTTCCTTGACAAAGAGACATTTGTCGATGAAAGTAAGTATCTAAATATCGGCATAGTGTTTCCCATGAGTCACCAATACTTCAAGATGATGATCAATGGGAGGATGAGCAGCTAATAAGGTAGATTGTTATGATCAACTTTCAACAGTAGACCTTGATGACCTTTTAGATAAAATGTTTAGGTGAGGGTCAAAAAAAAAAAAAAAAAAACAAGCGTCTAGAGCATCCAAGATTGCCATCAAGCATCTACATCAATAAGCATCTACAGGGAGCTTCACCAAGAAGAACTTAGCCAGAAAATGACAATGGACAGCATAATTATTTGAGAGATAAGGCTTCTCCTTCACGCCTGAAAATATGTGTCAGAATTCATGCCAAAAAACGACAAAACTATTGTAATTATTTGCATCTGTCAATACTTTAATAGAGCAGACGACCTTTACTCTGTTCCATTAAAGAAAAGCTGTGAGAATCCTTACACGTGTTTTATTTTCTTCTTTTCTTTTCTTTTTGTAATATTTTGTAAACAAAGAACCAAGAGAGGGAGGATTGAATGATGTGCCATGGGGCCCAAAGTAGTACCTGACATCATTATCTTACTTCTTGACAGATTCTGTCAATAGTCGGTCTTTAGGGGTATTCACCACTATAAATAGAGAACACTCTTTAGAAAGAAAAATAAGAAAAAAATCACTCAAGTCCTTGTCTTTGTCCAACTTTCAAGTGTCTCAACTTTGTTGGACATTCTTCACTGTATTTAAATTAATTAATTCTGTTTGGGTACTAAACGACAAACAGAATATAAAAGAAATATAGGAAAGGAGAATGAATGTTTAATTACAAAAATCAAACTAGAAAAAGAATTAAATAAATAAAAATAGATTTTATTTTGTTAAAACAAAATTAAAATCGATTTAAATAAATAAAATAAAATCGGAAAATAAATAAATAACTTACTTGATTAATATCTTGAATATTATTACGATCAAGTCGATGTTTGACCTTTGTGTCCTTAAAACAGATTAAATCCTCTCCGCGTGTTGTCGAGAATGTAGGCGTCTATCTCCCAAGATGAAATGATCAACTACAAACAATAACACTACAAATTGTTTGCCTAAGAACATACTAAGTATTTATACTCTTTCTCACAAAAATTAAATCTGACAAAATGAAGAATAATTTGCGAGGTGAAATCTGAAATTTGAATGTAAAACATCAAATGAAATTTGTCCTATTTATAGATGTATTGGTGGGCTGCGAGGTTTTGAATTAAGCAGTGCAAACTTGTTTAAACATGTATGAAACTGTTTGGTTTTGAATTAAGCAATTTGAATCTGTTGGGTTGAAATTCAAACAAATAAAAGCGAAAGGGACTGTTTGGGTGTCTGAAAAAGCCGGACGATTTATTTAGGAATTAATTTGAATTTTGGATTTTATTTTTCAAAAATAAAATTAAATTCAAATGTTTTTGACAAAAGATAGGTATTGGGCGGACAAACCCAACCTAACCTCACACGCCTTTGCGCCCAAATGACCAGTCGGCCCGGACGGATAGCGGCGTGATGCGCGTGGTGATTTTTGGGTCCAATGGGTCTAGCCCATTTTGCCCATAACCTCCTCTCTAAAACACTTGGGTGCCCCTTGGGGCACATCCCAAGTTCCAATCCCATGCCTTATAAACCCATTCAAAACTTTCCACCAAATCAATGTGGGACAAGCCTTATTCAAACCTTTAAGGATTTTTCACAAAAACTCCATTTTCATGGAGCATACTTTGGCTTCAATTTTGCATTCACTCGGTAATGGTTTTGAGCGAAATATACCACGTGAATCCTGGCGGCATAGAGCAGCGTTACCACTTTGACCATGAAATCGGCGCGGTCCCACCTAAATATTAGACCAAAGTTAGGAAAAAATCTGTTTTTTACCCAGATTTCCCAACCCATTTTCCAACAATCCCCCACATGAATGGAATTTGATGACAACGGAAATGCAACAATATGCAGACTTTATCAAAAGAGTATAAGTCGAAAATATCTTGTATCAGGATAGGTAGCTTTCGGCCTTGAACCTTCTCCAGTGATAACCTATCGGACTTATTGGCTAACCAATGGACGCGATGCCTTGAATTGTTTAGCCGTTTGTGTAAGCCAGGACAATAGATTTCATACAAAATATCTTCTAACACATCGTGGTTCTCACTGTTGTGTTCATTTTGGCCTTGAACACTCCTGGTTTTCATGAGTGTTTCTAGAGAATTTAGCCTTTTTCATTCTCATAGAACCGACCCCAGTTCGAGACTCATATAGGTGATTCTTATTGTGAGTATCTCCTTATACTCGTCTTGATTTTATGCCTCAATCAAGATATAAGTAATCATTAAAAGCAAAACTTATCCTTATAGCCTTGCATACAACATATGTTGCAGATATCACTCTCACCATAGGAATGGGTAATGAATTTTAATCCCTTGGTGATTTCTGGTGAGCCACACATAACTTAGTTGTCCCTTTGAACTTAGTACTTGGGATCTCCAGTCATATAAGTAGGGTTACCATTATGACGACTCTTATGTAATAGGCTTTAATCCCATCCTCTTCGATGAACTATACGCTAGCTCTTTTGTCAAACCTTTTGTTAACGGATCCACAATATTCTCTTTAGATTTTATATAATCTATTGAGATTATTCCATTTGACAACAATTTCCTTACGGTATTATGTCGACGACGAATATGTCGTGACTTACCGTTATACATGTGATTCTGTGCCCTACCTATTGCAGATTGACTATCACAATGAATGCAAATAGCTGGCACAGGTTTTGGCCACATTGGAATGTCTTCTAAGAAGTGACGAAGTCATTCTGCTTCTTCTCTTGCTTTGTCTAAAACAATGAACTCGGATTCCATTATGGATCGTGCGATGCAAGTTTGTTTCGTGGATTTCCAAGAAACAGCAGCGCCTCCCAGAGTAAAGACATATCTACTTGTGGATTTTGAGTCTTTAGTATCCAATATCCAATTTGCATCACAATAACCTTCAAGTACTGCTGGATATCGAGTAAAGTTCAAACCATAATCACAGGTGAATCTTAGATCTCTAAGAACCCGAATGATCGCTTTCCAATGGTCTTTTCCGGGATTACTAGTGTGCCTACTCAATTTACTGATAGCATAAGCTATATCAAGATGAGTACAATTCATTAGGTACATTAGGCTTCCAATGATTTGGGAGTATTTTAACTGAGACACCGCATCACTTTTATTTTTTGATAAATAAAGATTGACGTCTCTGATTGTTCTAGCTAAATTCATATCATACTTGATAAATTTAAGAATTTTCTCAACATAATGTGATTGAGATAATGCATATTTGTCAGATGTTTTAGTAATTTTCATTCCTAATATAACATCTGCGACCCCCATATCTTTCATATCAAATCTTTTGTTAAGCAATTGCTTAGTTGATTTGATCATGTTTTGACTGTTTCCAATGATAAGCATGTCATCCACATAAAGACAAACTATGACATATCCTTGGTCAGTGTTTTTAACATAGACGCATTTGTCGCATTCGTTTATCTTAAACCCATTAGTAAGCATTGCATGATCAAAATTTTCATGCCATTGCTTAGGTACTTATTTTAATCCATAAAGAGACTTTACAAGCCGACAAACTTTCTTTTCTTGCCCCGACACTACAAACCCTTTGGGTTGCTCCATATAGATCTCTTCATTTAGATCACCGTTTAAGAAAGCTGTCTTAACATCCATTTGATGTATCTCTAAATTAAACAACGCTACTATAGCAATAAGCATGCGAATAGATGTTATTCTAGTCACAGGGGAATATGTATCAAAATAGTCCAGACCTTCCTTTTATGCAGAACCTTTAACTACAAGTCTTGCTTTATACTTGTCAATTAAACCATCTGCTTTCATTTTTCTCTTGAATATCCACTTATATCCAAGAGGTTTAGAACCAGGTGGAAGATCCACCAATTCCCAAGTATGATTTTGCGTAATGGATTCAATTTCATTATTAATAGCCTCTTTCCACAAAGGTGCTTCAGGACTTGTCATTGCTTTCTTAAAGCTTTGAGGTTCATTTTCTAACAGGTATGTCAGAAAATCTGAACCAAAGGATTTTGATGTTCTCGCTCTCTTACTTCGTCTTGGTTCATCATCAGTTAAATCCTATTGGTCGAGACCATTACTAGTCTCTTGTGTTTGATTGTCATTAGTCTCTTGACGTTGTGTACAATCATAAGTTCTTTTCTGTGAACTTAATTCCTATCCTTTCTGGTAAGGAAAGACATGTTCAAAAAATACAGAATTCCTTGACTCTATAATATTGTTCACATTTATATCAGGTATTTCTGATTTATAAGTCAAAAACCGATATGCACTACTATTCTGAGCATAACCAATAAATACACAATCTACTGTTTTTGGTCCAATCTTAGTCTTTTTAAGAATAGGAACTTCAACTTTTGCCAAACACCCCAACACTTTTAAGTATTTGTAGGAAGGCGGTCGACCTTTCCACAATTCATAAGGAGTGCTGTTGGTTTTCTTGTGGGGTATTCTGTTAAGAACATAATTAGCATACAATATTGCTTCCCCTCACAAGTTCTGTGGTAAGCCTGAACTTAGTAACATGGCATTCATCATTTCTTTTAGGGTTCTATTATTTCTTTCAGCAATTCCATTTTGCTGTGGAGAATAAGCTGCTATAGTTTGGTGAATAATGCCATGTTGTGCACAAAATTCATTTAATGGTGCATTATATTCACCACCCCTATCACTTCTAATCATTTTAATGGTTTTACTAAGTTGATTTTCAACTTCTGTTTTGTAGAGTTTAAGCATTTCTAAAGCTTCATCTTTACTTCTAAGTAAATAAACATAACAATATCTTGTGCAATCATCAATAAATGTTATGAAATACTTTTTATCTCTTCTAGTTTGAACAAATTTAAGATCACATACATTTGTATGAATTAATTTTAGAGGTTTGGTTTTTCTTTCAACCGATTTAAATGGAGCCTTAGTTAGTTTCGTTCTACACAAACTTCACATTTATGATTAGGATTAATTTCAAACTTTGGTATATAATCTAAACCAATTAATCTACGCAAAGCATCAAAATTCACATGTCCTAATCTACCATGCCATAAATTCGACTCAAGAATATAAGCAAAAGATGTGTTATTCTTATTCATAGCAACTTTCGGTACAACTGTCATTACATTCAACTTAAAGAGACCATTACTCATGTATCCCTCACCAACATACATACCACTCTTTGTTAATAAAAATTTATCAGACTAAAAAACAAGCCTAAAACCATTTTTACTTAACAAAAAACTAGAAACTAAATACTTCCGAATGTCAGGTACATGCAGTACGTTATTGAGGGTTAGTTCTTTCCCTGATGTCATCTTCAAGATTACTTTTTCTTGTCCAGCCACAGTAGAAGTAGAAGAATTTCTCATGAAAAGTTGTTCACCATTTGCAGCCTCATTGTAGGTAGTGAACATCTTCTTGTCTGCACATACGTGATGAGTTGCTCTAGTGTCAACCCACCACTCTTTGGGATTTCCAACCAAATTAGCCTCAGACACCACATCAGAGAGGTTGATGTCATTCACCCCGTCAGAGATGTAATCTAGTTCAGTTACATTGGCCTGATTGGTAGTTTTCTTGCTTGTACTTCCATGATCCTTCTTAGGGCAGTAGCAGTCAGAAGCTCGATGTCCAGTTTTGCCACAGTTATAGCATTTTCCTTTGAACTTCTTGTTGCTATCGTCTTGTTTAGGACCATCTCCAGTAAACTTCCTCTTTTTGTTATGTGGTTTATGAACTTGTTCAACCACATTAGCCTTGGACTCAATGGGATTTTTCCCATTCCTCTTTTCAGCCTTTCGGTTATCTTTCTCAATTCTCAGTTTTACAATAAGTTCATCCATGGTCATCTTTTTGCGTTTATGTTTTAAATAATTTTTGAAATCTTTCCAAGCCGGTGGTAACTTTTCCACTAAAGCAGCGACTTGGAAAGACTCGTTTAGAGAAATACCCTCAGAATGAATGTCATGTAAA
This sequence comes from Camellia lanceoleosa, assembly GCA_025200525.1. NCBI lineage: Eukaryota > Viridiplantae > Streptophyta > Magnoliopsida > Ericales > Theaceae > Camellia > Camellia lanceoleosa. Next base: position 145,733,017 of record CM045759.1, on the reverse strand, counting down.
ATTAATTGAAAACTTTGAACTTGAGAAATTACTGTTTGGGAGTCTACCATAACAAAGTCCAGAAATTTACCGACAACAAATTTCTTCGTGCTAGCATCCTCTGTCTTGTATTTCTTCTCCAAAGAATCCCATAATTCTTTTACTGACTTCAAAGGATTGTAAACATTATACAGCATGTTGTCAAGGCCATTGAGGATGTAGTTTCTGCACAGAAAATCTGAATGTTTCCAAGCATCTATAGTGGCAACAACTTGTCGATCACTTTCACCCTCTTTAAGTGCTAGAGCCTTTTCATGGAGAAATCGGGCCAAATTTAGAGTTGTAAGATAGAACAGCATCTTTTGCTGCCATCTCTTAAACTCAGTACCGTTAAATTTTTCCGATTTTTCTCCATGATTTATTGGTACATGAACATGGTTCTGGATAGGGACCGGTGTTGGTGTAACAATCGGAGTACCACTTCCAGTTGTAGTTTCAGTAGCAGTAGCCATAATCTCTGATTACAAAAATCAGAAAAAATTAAAACACAAATTAATTTTCTAGTTACTAAAACCAGAAAATAAATTATTACACAAAATAATTTTATTTTCCTTGTTACTAAAACTAGAAAAATAAAATACCACAATAATTTTGTATAACACAATTTAATATTCTGCAATTGTTAATGATACCACTATATTACTACTAGTTGTCAAAGAAAAGAGACAGTATATTACTACTATCTGTTAAATAGCATAAACCACTATTTGTTTTTCCAACCAAAATATGTCTTTATGAAATCACAGAAAATTAAATACAATGAAGATACCAAAAAAAGAGTCTGTCTTAAGATTGTTGGGCAATCTTCACTGTATTTAAATTAATTAATTCTGTTTGGGTACTAAACAAAAACAGAATATAAAAGAAATATAGGAAAGGAGAATGAATGTTTGATTACAAAAATCAAACTAGAAAAAGAATTAAGTAAATAAAAACAAATTTTACTTTGTTACCAAAACAAAATTAAAATCTGATTTAAATAAATAAAATAAAATCAGAAAATAAATAAATAACTTACTTGATTAATATCTTGAATATTATTCTGATCAAGTCTAGTGTTTGACACTGTGTCCTTAAGACAGATTTGTTCTCTCCACGGTGCTTTCAGAATGTAGACGTCTATCTCCCAAGATGAAATGATCAACTATAAACAATAGCAGCACTACAAATTGTTTACCTAACGAACACACTAAGTGTTTATACTCTTTCTCACAAAAAATTATATGCAACAAAATTAAGAATAAATTTGCAGAGGTGAAATACAAAATTTCTGAATGTAAAACATCAAATGAGGACTATCCTATTTATAGATGTATTGATGGCTGCAGGTTTTGAATTAAACAGGTGCAAACCTGTTTGAATAGGTATGAAACCTGTTTGGTTTTGAATTAAACAGATTTGAATCTGTTGGGTTCAAAATTCAAACAGATAAAAACGGAAAGAGACCTGTTTGGGTGTACAGAAAAACCGGACTAGTTTATTTCCGGAATTAATCTGAATTCTGGATTTTATTTTTCAAAAATAAAATTAAATTCAAATGTTTTTGACCCAAAAGATAGGTATTGGGCCGGACAAGCCCAACCTAACCTCACACCACGCATCCGTGCCCAAGCCCAGCCCAGCCCAGCCTAACCGGACGGACGGTGGCGGCGACGCGCACGCGGTGATTTTTGGGTCCAATGGGTCTAGCCCATTTTGCCCATAACCTCCATCTCTAAAACACTTGGGTACCCCTTGGGGCACACTCCAAGTTCCAATCCTATGCCTTATAAACCCATTCAAAACTTCTCACCAAATCAATGTGGAACAAGCCTTATTCAAACCTTTAAGGATTTTTCACCAAAACTCCATTTCCATGGAGCATACTTTGGCTTCAATTTCTCATTCGCTCGGTAATGGTTTTGAGCAACGAAATATAACACGTGAATCACAACGCGACATAGAACGCGTTACCACTTTGACCTGCGAAAATCAACGCATGGGTCCTACCTAAATATTAGACCAAATTTAGGAAAAAATCTATTTTTTACCCAAATTTTCCAAACCATTTTCCAACAAACTTTGTCTTCCAAGTTTCTAAGTGCTTCAGAGTTTGTAACATAATCCTTGTAAGTATTTTGTTATGTTAATATGAAGTGTGAATAATTTCTTTTTTTCCTTGGGTATTTAGAAAGGGTAACTCCTTTGTTCTAAAATTTATTTTCTTTTTGAAAAACTAAGCTTATGAAATGCTTGCTTGCTCATTAGCATTACATGTTTTGGACTTTCATAGTATCATTTTTTTTTATTCCATTATTGAGTGACCTTAGCTGAAGAACCCATGTGAGCCGTGATCAAGCATTAGAGGGAATTGTGAGCGAAAAGGAAAAGGTAAAAAATAAGAAAATAAAAATATACTATGTCAAACGAAACTTAGTCTCAAGGTGGGAGTACATGTAATGAAAGCAAACATCACTTCAAAGTAGTTTTTCAAAGTAAAGGAAAGAATTTTAGAATAAAAGGAAAGTAACCTAAGTAGAAATACCAAAAGAATATTTTCAATATAATATCTTTTAAAGCCAAATTTTCATACTTTTGGAAGAAGAACTTAGAGTTAAAATTAAATCCAGTACTGAACATATACAAGAATTAAAAGATTAGAAACAAATATATCAATTTATGTGATCATTAGCTACAGGTAGATCTCTAGCACACTATAGTTTGAGAATCACTTAGATAATTCTCAGCCCAACACCAAAATAGTGATAAACCACTAACTTCTTTCCAAATTGGTATTAGAGCACGGTTCAATTTTAGGACATTTAATTTAGTTTATGCATTTTGTTTACGGAAATAGATTAGTTTTTATTATTGAAAAATTTAGTTATAAGTTTCATGTTATAGCAGCTTTTAGTAATTTTAAATTAGGATTTAATTTTGTGTATGAAAAAAGTAGAATACTTAGATTTAGACCTTAGCAATTATAATAACCATCGCCTTAATATAGATAAAAATAGATTTCTTTGTAATTTTCAAGGTACTTTTACACATTAGCTTCATAGCGAACATAATTTTCAGCTAAATAGTATTATAGACGATCATATTAATTTTGTAGAAACTATTTAAAAAGACATAGATATAATCAATAATCTTATTAACTTGTTTATAACCATCTTTGAAATACTCGCAGTATAATTAAGGAGTATGATAAAAAATTAGATTATATCCAGGATCAGTGTAACTCGATTCTACGGAAAAGATTAAATTTAGAAAAAGTTCTTACTAAACTAGAAATAGAAAACTTAATTTCAGCCATAAATATAAGCCATCCTGAACAAATAGAATTAGAATCTAAGCAATTAATAGGAAAAATCCATAACCAGACAAATCAAATAGCTAGACAAATTAAACAGGTCAATCAACTTCAAGATAATTTAAAACAAAAGCTAGAAGAATTAGAGCAACTAATAAGATCATAATTTATGAGCAGTGATAAGAAAGCTAATAGAGATTATTTGGCCATTTTAAAACAAGCAGAAGATTTTCATAATAACCCAGAAGGAATTAGTAGCTATCAAGGAATAAATCAGTCAGATAAAATATTTGTAAGACAAAATAATATAGAAATTTTATTTCTTATTAGGTTGTGTGAAAAATTTGAGAAATTATCAGAACAACTACATAGTTTGGAAAATCGTATAGCTTCTTTAGAAAGATTAGTATATCAAAAAGGAAAAGTGGTTGAAGGACAATCAAGTAAGATTCATTCTCAGATAAATGAAGAAAATATAGCTAAATATTTTGAAAGACTTAAATTACCATAAGGATTATCAATAAGAAGGCCTGTTTATAGAACTGATAGAAAATAAAAATATTCAAATAGCTAGTAACTAAAAAGCATAATGAAAATGAAGATGTTAAAGTAGAAGAGTTCATAGATGTCGAACACCAAATAGAGAAATTTAAGAAGGAAAAGTCATAATTAATTCCAGCTAAGTATGTATATAAGTTAGGAAAAATTCATAAAAAATAATATTTATTTAAACACTATAGCAAACAAATGATTAGCATAACCCAAGAAGAAAAAATAGAGCTAAATTTAATAAATAGAGAACTACAATTCTTCTATAAATGAACATCTTAAAATGATCCATTTAGGACTAGTTGCAAATTCTTCTAACCTATAGTTACTTAGATCCATTTTTTCATTTTTCAGGAGATATTAATTCTAAAGGTTCCTTTAGAAAGTTCCCCCATAAGGAGAATGATAAATATTTTTGGTGTTTTTTTATGATTTTCTACAATAGCTATATGCTTTCCTTTATGTAAGAATAGATGTCTAATTTGGTTTATAAGTTCTAGTTGATTGTCATTAAGGTTTTCGTTAAGCACTTTTAATAATCTAATTATACTATTATTTTGTTCGAACTATTTGTAGAGCAATACTATTACTTAAATTATCTTATTATATTGCTTCATTATATCTGTGTGAGTAATTTTCCGATCACACTGCCAACTCAGTGATCACCGAGAGAAGGCAAGAATAGATTACACTGGCTAACTCAGCAATGAAGAGAAGATTCCGGCGGTGGTTCGTCCACCCGGGGGCACTCCGACGATCAAGTCAGTATATCTCTCAAAGATAATCAAGTGCTAAATTCACTGCTCAAAGGATAAATTGCGTACCTTAGACCCACAGGGGTGCCTCTCTTTTATAGTTTACTCAATCCTAGTCCCACTAGAAGCCTGACTTCTGTGGACTCCCATTCAGTGCTTACTTTGGACTCTAGCATTTGCACATGTTTTACCGACGTCGGGCTCTTCAGCTCTAGGATGGCCTGGATTTGATTTGGGCTGGCCTTAATGCCCCTTCTGGTCACCAGGTATCCTAGAAACTTACCAAATCCAACTCCAAATGCACACTTCGATGCATTGAGTTAGAGCCGATATGTTTTAAGGATTTCAAAGACTGCTTTTAGATTGGCGAGATGACCCTCAGGCTCCTTGGTCTTAACGACCATGTCTTCAATGTAGACTTCTACTGTTCGGCCAATCAGGTTCTTAAACATCTTGGTTACCAATCTTTGGTAGGTGGCTCCTGCATTTTTCAATCCAAAGGGCATCACTCTGTAGCAGTATAGCCCTTTAGGGGTGATAAATGCAGTCTTCTCTTCATTCGCTGGGTCCATAGCTATCTGGTGAGACCTCAGAGGCATCCAGGAAGCTCATCCTTCCATGCCCCGAAGTGGCATCCACTAGCTGGTCAATCTTGGGTAGAGGGAAGCTGTCTTTGGGACAGGCCTTGTTTAAACTGGTAAAGTCTACGCAGACCCTCCATTTACTGTTATTCTTCTTTACCACCACTGTATTGGACAGCCATGTCGGGTAGTGAACTTCTCTAATGGCCCTAGCCTCCAGAAGTCTGTTTACTTTTTCTTCTACCGCTTCGACATGTGTCAATGTCGGTCTTCTGGCTTGTTGAATTACAGGTTTGGCCGACCTGTCAACATTCAATTTGTGGCAAGCGACCTCGGGGTCGATGCCAGGCTTTTCGTAAGGTGTCCAAGCAAACACCTCAATATTTGCTCTCAGAAAAGCCTCCAACTCTCTTTCCTCTTCTTCGGCTAAGCCCGAACCGAGAAGAAAAAAGCGTTCTTCATCCTCATCCTGGACGAGGATTTTCTTCAGTGCCTCTTCGCTCTTCTCGGCTGGCTCCTTGCCAATGTCTTCTAGGACTTCCACGTCCTCATCTTCAATTTCTGCCTTTTTTGGCTCTCGTATGCTGCAGGTAGATTTCATTGCTGCCATGGAGCAATTCTTCGCCTGCAGCTGATCGCCCCTGACTTCCTCTATCCCATGCTCTGTTGGGAATCGCAATAGTTGATGCAATGTTGAGGGAACTGCCCCCATTGCATGCAACTATGGCCTTCCCAAGATGATGTTGTAAGGGGAGGGCGTGTCGATGATGGTGAATTCTGTCTTAATCTTCCTGCTGCCAGCCTGCACCTCCAAGTTTACTGCTCCTAGTGGCCATGTCGGCGTTTCATTGAACCCAACCATTGGGCCATTGGATTGTTCCATGTCGTCCGGGTGAAGGCCGAGCTCCTTGTAACATCGGACGTACATGATGTCACAAGAGCTGCCTTGGTCAATCAATATGCGCTTCACTTGGCACTCCCCAACCTGGAGGGATACTACCAAGGCATCATTATACGGATGCTGGACCATCTCTAGGTCGGCTTCAGTAAAGGTTATCATTGGTCCCTGGCATCCTTCTGCCCGATGTCTTTTCTCCCCGACTTGATAGACATGTTGTAGGTGTTTTACCTTCTGGGTCTCCCCTCTGATTTTGTTCTCGTTGACCTTTGAGTGAATTACATTGACTACCCGAGGTCCTCCGCACTGGGGTTCTTTGTCTTTGAGGCGGCGGTGCTGGTGCTTGAGGCAATCTTGCCTGTTCTTCTCTTGTTCTAGCCTCGTTGACCAGATCTCAGATGGCCTTGCCTTACCAAGTCCTCCAAGTGTGCTTTTCGGGCTCTGCAACCCTGAGTTGTGTGCCTCTCTTCATTGTGGTAGGCACAGCGCCTGCCGACGTTCCTCCCCATGAATTCCCCTGGTGCCCTTGCTGGTGTTCTGAAATAGGGTTGGTTCAATTTGTTCCAGACTTTGTGAATTGGGCCGGAACACGATCGTCATCACCCTGTGTTCTCTATTTCATGCTTGTTTGATCCGTTGTTACCTCAGCCTCGCTTCGGCGAGCTGTTTCCTTTCTCTTGCTTTATCTCCCTAGTCCCCAATGTATCTTCCTCGGCTCTGGCATACTTCTCAATTTTCGCCATGAGCTCTTCCATGCTTTTTGGCAAAGTTTTTGCCAAAGACTTCCGTAGTGGACAGTTGTCTTTCAGGCCGTTCTTGAATGACACGACCGCCACTTCTTGATTACATTCTGGTATTCGGTTGAATACCTCATAATATCTTTTTGCACAGGCCCTAAGGCTTTCATCCTTACTGATCTTCAGAGTCATCAGTGCGTCCACCCTTAATGGTTGCAACTTGTTTGTCACGAACCTGGCCACGAACATCTGGGCCAGGCCTTCCCAAGTCTTTACGTTTCCTTTCGGTAGTTTGTGGAACCAATCTGATGCAATCTCCCCGAAGGGTGAGGGGAACACTTTGCAGAGCAACGACTCGTTCCCACTATACAGTGCCATTGAGTTCAAATATAATTCGACGTGGAAGTTGGGACCTGACTTCCCATCGTGTATTTGAAACCTCGGCATACTGAATCTCTTCGGCGCCTCAAACCTGTCCAATTCCACTGAGAATGGTGTTCTCAGTTTATCTGGGGAATTTACCTCGGCTTCGGCATTCTGTTGCTTCCTCTTGAGCTAATCTCTTAAGTCCTCTTTTGTCCTCCCCGGGGCTCGGCTATCTCCTACTTTTAGCCTTTTTGCTGCACTACTTTCAGCTTCATGGTGAGTCCTCTTCGACCCTTCTCCATGAGTTGTGTCGAAGCACAGCGCCTGCCCCTGAACATGCCGATGTCCTTTAGGGTCTGCCTCCTTTGTGTGATGCGTCCTCCGTGATTCTTCTCTTCTTGACTCTCTTCGTCCGACCTCCCTGGAAGGTCAATGAGAGTATCTTTCTCTCCTATTGTGCTGAAGGGCTACGGGAATTGTTCTCTACCCTCCCTTCTGGGCATTGGCTGTTGGAATCGACGTGTCTTGCAGCGGGAACAGTGGCTGCATGATGTTATTTTGCATCATGAAATTGACAACCGACTGCAGGTCTGCCAATTTGTTTGCCATCTCTTCGTCCCTCCGTAGGTATCTATCCTTCCATACCTAGAGGTCGTCTTCGTTGTAGTAGCCACTTCGATCTGGTTTCTTTGGCGTGTCGCTAGTCTGGCCGACACGCTTCACTTCGTGATTTTGGTCACGAGTTTCAAGCGCTGCCTCCTGTGACATCAAGATCAATAGGTCTTCCACTCCCAGCAAGAGTGTCGTCCCCAATCTTTTCCTTCTGTCCGTTGCTGGCCATCTATTCTCCTATCTTTCCCATAGACGGTGCCAAATTGTGTGAGTAATTTTCCGATCACACTGCCAACTCAGTGATCAGCTGGAGAGAACTGGCAGAATAGATGACACCTGGCTAACCTGCAACAGAAAGAGAAGATTCCAAGAAGTGGTTTGTCTACCCCGGGCACTGACGATCAAGTCAGTATATCTCTCAAAGATAATCAAGTGCTAAATTCACTGCTCAAAGCATAAATTGCGTACCTTAGACCTACGGGGATGCCTCTCTTTTATAGTTTACTCAATCCTAGTCCCACTAGAAGCCTGATTTCTATGGACTCCCATTCAGTGCTTTCTTTGGACTCTACAAGAGATAAGGATAGACTCCTTAAGAATACTATCCTTATCCATCTTGAAGTCTTTCTTCATTTTAGGACTTTGGTCCCTTATCCGCTTATCTCGGATTCCGACATCTTCGGAGACAACCTCGGCAACACTGAGATCACCTCAGCATAACGACTAGGACACATGGCACCTTGGTTGACACGTCGGTGTCACCTTGCCACGTGTTGGTACTCAGAAAATATATCCCCACAATATCTAATATTCATACCTTAAAATTGGTAAGGCTGAGAAATATCTTTAATACCAATTTCAAATGCGGATTAATTTAATATTAAATCCTACAAAAACTATCGTTGATACTCTAGACTTGCTTTTTCTAAAAATATTTTATCTTTAATTTTAGTCATTTTGTGGCTATAATTTATACAAGACTTCCCCAAACAATAGTTAAAAGAGAATATCATCTTTCTAACCCACTTTCTAATTCAGAAATGTATGCCAAGCTATTATTTATTTGAGCTCTAAGTTATGTAATTAAAAGCAAATAATTACTAATTACAAATTCACGCACAATTATAATTTTTTTAATTTTTTTTAAAAATTTTGTTTGTGTAATTTTTTCAAACTTTTGGGGTCAATTTTAATATTTGAAACTTTTTGATGATTGAATTTGATGATGTGACTTGGCTGTGAGGTGTGTGATCCACCTGTGTCGAGCTTCTTCCGGCTTGCCAAATTCGGTGAATGAGGATTTGTCCATAATAAAATAAGTTAAGAATTGAATTTGACATAGGTGGACCCATAAAGGATATGGCCCGTCACTTAAGGCCTAACCCACGATTCAAATACTAAAGCCCAATATTCTTGGAACCCAACGTTACACCAAGCACCAATGATATCTAAACACTTGTCAAGAGAAGAATCAGCCACATCAGCAGACAAAGATCCTGCAGAGTTATTGCACCACACATTAGCCATTAATGATTTCATGCAGCATTTATTACGATAACCCCTTCACGTCAGAACATAACAGCCTCACCACGAACAAGGCAAGCTAGAACATAGACTCTTGGCCAACATGACAGCTCAGAGTGGATAAGAAAATGATGAGCAAAGGATATAAGTAGGCTTTTAAGACAAAGAAAAGGTTAAGTTCTCTATCTCCATCCTCTCTCTACATTCCATCACTCTCACCTCTCTAACTTGCTCGTCAGAGGGTTCACTGGGGGACTCTCCATTCCCCGTTGAACTCTTTTGCAGGTTTTTCTGTGGGCACAACAATCGGACAATGGTTTGGGAAGCGTGGACCAACCCGACCCGCTCCATCTGGGATTAGCAGTATCATCAGTTGGCACCGTCTGTGGGAATGTTTTTGCTTCATGTGGCAACTGTGATCATTGTTGCTGGAGACCCATTCCCGATAATCCTTACCTGCCACCCACCAAGGTGGATGGTCACAACTAGATCCATGGCTTTTCAACACAACGTTGCCGACCCTCCTAACCCAAATAACCCATCGCAGTATTTCACAGAGCTCACCAACAGCATTAACCGCCTAGTTGAACAAAACCAAGCCTTGATCAATGCTTTGCTTCAACGAGACCTTCTTATGCCTCCTCCACCGCCTCAAGATATCCCATCCAATTGAGAACGAACCCCGAGCCATCTCATCCAACAATCCCACCCATCCAACTTGGAGGGCTTGTGACCCCCTCCCCAAGATATGAACCTGCCACCTCGGGCCCCGCATCCATCGGTCCAAGTACCCCCCCGAGGGAGAGGCCAGTAGTGTCCAGCCTCCATTGCATTCCGATGTTGACAACGTTCCTCTTTGGGATGCAGAACTCCGAGCTATGAAACTCTAGCTTCAAGGAGTCATGCAGAACATACAGAATAAACCCTCCACCACAGCCAACTCATCATTTGTTGCCTTCATTAGGGACAAACCCCTACCCCTTAAGTTCAAAATGCCCTCGATCGACTCTCTCGACGGTACAACGGACCCAGTCGACCACTTGGAAACTTACAGGACCCTCATGATCCTCTATGCATTCCCTGATGAGATCATGTAACATTTAAGGGGTTGGCTTGGCTATGGTTGAGTCAACTGCCGATAGACTCTGTCTCTACCTTTCAGCACCTAAGTGACTCCTTTCTCAGCCATTTCATTGGTGCCTAGCGCCAGCGGTGTCTGGTAACTCAACTCCTCAACATCCGTCAAATGGAGGGGGAGTCACTGCGCAACTTCGTCACCCGCTACAACACCGAAGCCTTGCAGGTGGTGGAAAACGATGACAAGGTCATTCTCATGGCTTTCATGGCCAGTCTACGATCCTCCGATTTTCTTTTCTCTCTCTCCAAAAACCCCCCAACCTCCATGGCAACCCTCCTCTCCAAAGCCCAAAAATACATGAACGCCGAAGACTCTCTAGCCGCCCGATAAGATTCCACAACCAAAAACCTGACCCCCAGAGAGAAGAGAAAGGACTCTGAAACCAGAACCACCCAGTACACACAACAAACACCTCAATATACCGACCAACCTGCTCGAGCCGACCGATCGGCACCTACCCGACCGCCCGGCCAGTTCAAACGGTACACTCCCCTCAATTCCCCCATGGAACAAGTCTTGAACCAGATCTAACGAGATTATCCCCTGAAATGGCCCCAACCATCGCGGTCTCCTTCCAACCGGCGAGACCAGTCCAAATATTGCCGTTTCCACCAAGACCACAGCCACAATACCGAAGAGTATGTCCACCTTAAAGACCAGGTCGAGAGCTTGATACGCCAGGGGCGCCTTAGTTGGTTCACGACAGCCCGCCCACAGCAGAGGCCAAGGACCGAACCTACCAAAAACAACCACCGACACACCCCTCTTTGACAACCCGCACAACCTAACCAAGGCAATGATCGATCCCCACAACAACCCCAGGCACAAGGCAACCCTGCCTCACCGGTCAGAGAAATCTGAGTTATTGCTGGCAGGCTTGTATGTGGTGGACCATCCTGTTTGGCCCAACATGCAGAACTCAGAAAAATCAGTCAGTGATTCGATAAAGAAGTCACGACATTGGACCGCCCCTTCAAACACCCCAAGCAGTGGATGGAGCCCATCACCTTTACAAAGGTCGATTGCACAAGCATCCGTTACCCCCTATGACGACCTCCTCGTCATCTCTACTCTCCTGTCCAATTACAAAGTCAGACGGGTTCTTGTCAACAACGGTAGCTCTTCAAACATCATCTTCCTAAACGCTTATCGCCAGCTCAAGGTCAGAGAAGAAAGTTTGTCCCCTCTCCAAACCCCATTGCTCGGTTTCACTGGGGATAGGGTGACCTCCATAGGCTCCATCGACCTCCCTATCACCATCGGAGAGTACCCACGGCGGACCACCAAGTTGCTCACTTTCCTCGTCGTCGACTGTCCCTCTGCTTATAACATCATTCTCGGCCACACCGCCCTTAACGATTTTCAAGCTATCACATCCACGCACTATCCGCCATGAAATTTCCTACCGACCTTGGAGTTGGCACCGTGAAGGGAGAGTAGACTGTGGCCAGAGAATGCTACGTCGCTTCACTCAAAGAAGTCAAGCTGAAGGAGACTATGATCATCGAAGGACTCGACGTCAGACATGAAGACAAGTTAGTCAGAGAGGAACCAATGAAAGAACTTGTTGAAGTCCCCATCGACCATACTAACCCAACAAAAACAGCTAAGATCGGCAACCAACTATCCCCCCAAGCCAAGGCCAACCTTACAACCCTCCTGACCGAGCACAATGATGTGTTTACCTGGACCCATTCCAACATGCCGGGTATCGATCCCTCCTTCATCACTCATCATCTCAGCATTTAGCCCCATTTTCGACCCTTCCGCCAGAAGCAGTGCATCTTTCACCCGGAATGCAACGCTCTTATTGCTTCTGAGGTAGATAAGCTACTGGAGGCACAGTTTGTCAAGAACGTGGACTACTCCAGATGGCTGTCAAATGTGGTCCTAGTCTACAAAAACAACGGTAAATGGTGACTCTATGTCGACTACTCCGACCTCAATTGAGCTTGCCCCAAAGATAGTTATCCCCTTTCTTGCATAGATCTGCTTGTCGACGCCACGGTCGGACATCAAATGCTCAATTTCATGGACGCCTTCTCTAGCTACAATCAAATTCTGATGCACCCGTCTAACCAGGAACACACCTCCTTCATCACTGACTGGGGAACCTACCACTATCGTGTCATGCCATTAGGGTTGAAAAATGCTGGGGAAACTTACCAACGGTTAGTCAATGCCATTTTTTACCACCAGATAGGTCGGAACATGGAAGTGTACGTCGATGACATGCTTGTCAAGAGCAAACTCTCCTCTGATCATCTGGCAGACTTTGCGGGAGACCTTCGACACCCTACATAAGTATCAAATGAAGCTGAATCCGAAGAAATGCGCCTGCGGCGTCAGATCTGGCAAATTCTTGGGTTTCATGGTTAGTCAATGAGGTATCGAGGCCAACCCTAAAAAGATCAAGGCCCTGATAGAAATGTAGTCACCCAGAATGGTTGAAGAGGTTCAAAGGCTTACAGGCAGAGTCACCGCCCTCAACCGTTTTATTTCCCGTGCAACAGACAAGTGCCTCTCCTTCTTTAAGGTCCTTTGGTAGGCTTTTGAGTGGATGACCGAATCCGAAGAGGCCTTTCAACAATTGAAACGGTGCATGGCCAATCCCTCCTTACTCTCTTAGGTGCTCACGGGTGAGCCCTTTTTTCTCTACTTAGCCGTATCGAACACCGTAGTCAGTGCGACCCTCATCAAGGAGGACGGCTTAGTCCAGCATTCGGTTTATTACATTAGCCGGGCTCTCAGGGGAGCATAACATAACTACCCATTGCTGGAAAAAATGGTCCTGGCCTTGGTCATAGCCTCAAGACGACTCCAACCTTACTTCTAAGCTCACTCTATAGTGGTCCTCACTGACCAACCTTTGAAGAAGATAATGCAACAACCAGAGTTGTTCGGCAGACTTATGCAATGGTCTGTTAAGCTCAGCCAATTTGAAATCTCCTACCGACCTCGAACAGTGATCAAAGGACAGGCTGTTGTCGATTTTATCTTGGAATTCACCAATCCCACTCCAACCGAGGCCCCCCCGCCCAGGCAATTCAACATTGAGGCAGAAGATCCCCACTCTTGGACCCTCAATGTCGATGGATCATCCTGCAAAAAAGGTAGTGGGGCCAATCTCATCCTTACCGCCCCCGATGGTGGTTATTTTAAGTGTGCTCTCCGTTTCATTTTTGACGCAAGCAATAATGAGGCCTTGATAGTAGGCCTTCGCCTAGCCAGAGACATCGATATAAGCCATATCTAGGTGTTCAGCGATTTTCAACTGATCGTTAGACAAATTACGGGAGAATTCGACGCAAAGGAAGACACAATGCGAGCTTACAGGGATGTTGCACTCCCCCTTGTTCGCCTTTTCAACACGTTTCGCATTAAACACATCCCTCAGTCAGAAAACTCTAAGGCAGATGCAATGGCTCAATTAGCTTCAGCCGACCAGTCAGACCTCAGCTATGGCGTCCGCCTTGAATACCTGGCCCACCTGGCTATTTCGCCAAACTAGCAGGAGGTCCACTTCTGCCAAAATGAACCTATCCCATGGGCGGCGGACATCCTTCTATTTTTGACAAGTAGAGAGTTGCTAGACGACAAACAGCAGGCCGCCAAAGTTAGGGCCCGGTCGTCCAATTACATCCTCGTCAGTGACCTCCTGTACAAACGTGGATTTTCACGACCATACCTCAGATGCCTCAATCCTACTCAAGTGACCTATGTGATGAGGGAAGTCCACGAGGGTGTATGTGGTAATCATTCAGGTGCTAGGTCACTAGCCTATAAAATACTTCGCACTGGGTATTTCTGGCCAACTCTCAACCAAGATGCCGCTGAATTCGTGCTTAAGTGTGATAAATGCCAACGCTTTGCCAACATCCCTCATGCTCCTCCTACAGAACTGATCACACTTTGCAGTCCCTACCCATTCGCCAAATGGGGGATCGACTTAGTTGGCCCATTGCCCACCGGTAGGGGCCAAACCAAATTTGCTATCGTCGCCATTGATTACTTCACTAAATAGGTGGAAACGGAACCCCTCGCCACAATCATCGAACAGAACATAACCAGATTCATCTGGCAGTCGATCGTATGTCGAGTTGGAATCCCTCAAGCCATCGTCTCAAACAACGGCAAGCAATTCGACAATGCCAAGTTCAGGAAATTCTATGCAGAGCTTCACATTCAGCCATGTTTCTCTTCCCCAGGTCATCCCCAAGCCAATGGGCTAGTTGAGGTTACCAACCGTTCTCTCCTGAAGATCATCAAAACTAAGTTCGAAGCCGCTAAGGGACTATGGGCTGAGGAATTGCCAAACGCACTCTAGGCCTACCGCACTACCGCCCGAACCCCCACTGGGGAGACCCCCTTTCGCTTAACATATGGCGTTGAGGTGGTCATCCCAGTGGAAATCGGCCTGCCAACCCCAAGGGTTTTGCACCCGAATCCAAAACTAACCGAAGAACTACGTCGGGCTGACTTAGACCTGATTGAAGAGCTCCGAGAGACCACTGCTGTTAGACGAGCCTTATATCAATAGAAAATAAAAACGCACTACAATCGTAAAGTCCGACTGAGGGAGTTCGCAGTTGGGGACTCAGTTTTACGTGAAGTAATTCTTGCTACCAAAAATCTTGTCGAGGGCAAGCTGGCAGCCAAGTGGGAAGGACCTTACGTTGTTAAGGCTGGACCTCGCCCAAGCACTTACCGACTCCAGGATGTGGAAGGCCGAGACGTTCCCTACCTGTGGAATGTCGAGAACTTGAAACGATATTTCCAGTAAAGTGCCATGCCCTATTTTTGTATTGATAAATTGTTGTATGTTCTTTTTGACAACCTACACACTTGGTTGTTTTTGTCCTTTCTGTACGTAGTGTAAACTTGTGATCAACAGGCTACGCCTTAAATGCAAATGACTTTATATCTCCATTATCTGCACTGTGTTTCAATAACGACTTGTTAATCAATGCACGAAGGGCTTGGCCAGACTGAGTTACTCAAAGCCTCAGCCAGACTGAGCATGAAGAGCTCAGCCAGACTGAGTTAATCAAAGTCTCAGCTAGACTGAGCACGAAGAGCTCAGCTAGACTGAGTTAATCAAAGTTTTAGCCAAACTGAGCATGAAGAGTTCACGGTGCATCGAAATCAAAGCCTCACCAGATCGATTAATTAAAGCATCAGCCAGACTGAGCATGAAAAACTCAGCCAGACTGAGTTAATTAAAGCCTCAACCAGACTAAACACGAAGAGCTCAGCCAGACTGAGTTAATTAAAGCCTCAGCCAGACTGAGCAAGACGAGCTCAACCAGACTGAGTCGATCAAAACTTCACCATGGTAGAGCTTTCCCAATCTTAGTCAGAACTCGAGTAAAGAATTCGGTCGGTCCATTTTCATAATTTAATATTACGGCATGGTTGCCATACTTATTCAAAATCCAAGTCCAGATTACAACATTTTTTAACATTTTCAGTTGTCGTACATGCCAAACTCTCATTTTTAACATTTTCATGTTTGCCTATCTTTAACATTTTTTACTTCATACTTTTCTCGCAAGTTAACTTGGTTGCCCATTTTTAAACTCTTCATTACCCCAAAAGTCTTACTTTCATACCCAATTTTCATTGAATTCTGCTAAGCCATTTTCATTATTCCAAATTTACAACTGAAAAGAAATAACGACAACAATAATACAAAACAAAACTCGTTGTTTTATTTACAAACTTACGATTACATACAATTCGCTGCAGAAATTACATATAAAAAAAAAAACAACAAAAACAACAAAAACAAAACAACAAAAGTAAAATTTCTACATTTAGCTGCACAGCTTACTCCTCCTCACTAGAGGCAAGATCCTCCTCTTCGATGCCTTCGTCCAGGGGGGTCTGGGCGATGTCGTCTTCGCCAACCTTTAGCAAGCTGAAATCGACATCTAGGAACAGCTCCTACGCCTTATACTTGAAGGTCATCCAGCCGCTGTTCCAGAACTCGCTCATTTCATTCTTGTAGAAGTCAAACCACTGGAAGCTCTGGATAACTTCCTCTTCGCTTCTACCTCCAAGGCCTCGACGCCCAAATTTCATTCCCTCATTTGCTGTCACATGATATAGCAAGATCTATGGCCATATCCGAAGTCGGCGGACCCTTGGATTGCTCTGTTGCATATATACTGTCGGGGTATACGCCTCTCAGACGCCAACTTCGCCCTCTCCTCCTCCAGGGCCTTTTCCAATGCCGCGATCCGACTATCGGCCTCTTTCTTGTCCTTGACCGCCTGGTCCCGCAGATCTTCATTGCTGGTTATGGCCTCCTCCCACCTTTCGTTGGCAGTGGTGCAGGCTTGCTGGACCTCTTTTACTTTCTTCTTCTCGCCTGCCAACTCGAACTCTAGTGATATCACCTTATGGCATTCCGCTTCAAGCTCTGACTTGGTTGCAAAGAGCTCGACACTAGCTCGGTTCGCAGAATAGCTCTGTACCACTGCTGATACCTCCATGTTGTTTGCCCTTTGTGCATTCTCCAATCCCTTGGCGCACGCATTCCGAGCGGCCTTCCTCCACCCCACTGTCTCCACCCTGAGGTTCTGGAGCTGCGATTTTGCCTCTTTCAGTTGGACCCTCAACGGCTCTACCTCCATCTTCAAGCACGCCGCTTTGTTTATCAAGGCAGTCGCCAAGGTCGCAGCCTCCATCTGGGCTGAGTAAAACCCCCTCAAGAAGTCAGCCTCTGTCAACCTTGCCATTGACCGAATGGCCGCATCTTCCACCACTTCAACAAATCGGTGGCCGCGTGACTCGCTTCTCCCCTTCGCTGAGCGACCGCTTAGCGACGACGTGGTAACGCAATACCACCACAAGAAGATTGGTCCTTGGTTTGTTGATCGATTTTTCCTTCATCGAGATCGGGGCTATCTTCAAGCAGTACCACCGTTGTCACCATCTGGACACTTGGGGCCAAGTGCTCGCTCGGTACTTGGGCGCTCGGACCCTTGTCCTCCTTCGGCACTTGGGCGGTCTCCCCTTTTGCAGCTGCCTCCACCCTTCCCTCTTTCATCGTCTCCACTATAGGGGCAGCCTCCCCCCCAACCTTCATCTTTTTCAAGGCAGGGGTGTCTTTCCCCCCCTCCAAGCCCTCCCTCTTCTTCCTGGACTTCTTCAAACTGCTTCCATCTCCTGCTTGCCTCTCTCCTTCAACGGGTCTACTAGGGGCGGTAGTGGGGCAAAGCCAGTTAAGTCTTTGTCGCCTAGTGGCTTGGGACGTGGTCGGACCCGCTCCCTTATCTCCAGCTTAAGGGTAGGCCCCAATCATGTCTCCTTATATTTATCCGCT
Organism: Camellia lanceoleosa; assembly: GCA_025200525.1. NCBI lineage: Eukaryota > Viridiplantae > Streptophyta > Magnoliopsida > Ericales > Theaceae > Camellia > Camellia lanceoleosa. The sequence continues at coordinate 145,715,196 of CM045759.1, read as the reverse complement.
TTGGCGAACAATCTCCTCTCCTCCTCTTCCACCTCCGCCTTCCTCCGCGCCTCCAATTCGTCCATTGCCGGATCCTCTGACGACGACTGCGGTCCCAAGTTTAGCGCAAACAACATTGAAGGAAGGACCAGCTCATCCTACCTCACCCCCTTCTTCTCCCTCCACTCCCTCACCTTCTTCAGCCGGTCTTCAGCTACCACATCTAACTTTGGCTCAACCGATTTTGTTGGGACCTTCTATGCTGTGCAAACTCCCCTTCCCCCGTTTGCTGATACAAAAAACCATCTCAGTCTCCATCCTTTCACCGATGATGGCAAGCCCGCCACTAGAGCCCGCTCCGCTACTGCCTGCAACATCACCCACGTCTCTTGTTGACCGGAGGCCTTGTAGCACGACAAGAATTCCTCCACCGTCATGGTCGTTCCTTCGGTTGCCTGCTGCCAGGTACTCGCACAGGCCATTAATATCTTCCAGGCGCTCGACATCAACTGCCCTAGCGCCACTTCTAACCTGTTAAGCATGTCCACCACTATTTGGGGGAGTGGTAGCCTCAACCTCCCCTCCTCTCCCCCACCGCAGCGCTTCCTCATAAAGATTGAATTCGCCCAGCCGTACATCTGACGCTCTCTCCTTGGACGTGGGCAGCCTCAACCCTATTTCCGAGGGAATTTAGTACTTCGTCCGTACCCCCTCCAACTCCTCTGCCGTAAATGTGGATCTGTCTGGCTTGGTGTGCCAGTGGTCCGGCTTCACTTGGCTAATGGGCCTCGCAGCAGCGATCATCGTCGTAGGATGAGCCCGCACCATTTGACTAGCTCCCTCCCCTCCCTTTGCTCCATCCGATGCTGTTCCGCCAACTCCACCGCGTCGTCATCACCTAACGAATCAAGCCTTGCGGCTGGCACTTCCTCTTGGGCCATTTCTCCTACGTGTCTACGTATTGCTTCGGACACTAGCACAAGGAAGTTCGCGAAGTGTTGCAAAGGTGTGCCGCATGAGACAAATGATTTCACTTCAGGGATGCGTTGGTTTTTGGCGATAAGATAAGTAAAGCAAATAACTCCAAATGCCCACGGTTTGCCTATATTCCAAGGGTCAAGATGAAATTTCGCCAGTTTGAAAATTTCGAAAATTCCCATCCCCGCCTCTTCACTACCCTATATTAGCCTGTCCTTTCATTTCCTGCCAACGCACCACCTCCCCCATTAAAGGATTATGCCTCGTGTACAACCACGATCCACTGCTCTCTTCCCCTTCCCTGTCTATTCCACTTCACATCACCATGTGCCCCGCCGCTTCTCAAGCCCTACGCACCGCCACTTCCCCTCCTCACTCGGCCACCCTTCCCGGTCAACCCTCATCGCGGTCGACTCTTCACTCGGCCACCCTTCGCGATCGGCCTTCCTCGCGGTCGGTCCCTCCCCTCGGCTACCCTTCGCAGTCGGCCCTCATCGCAGTCGGTTCCTCAACTCGGCCACCCTTCGCGGTCGGCCCTCATCATGGTCGGTCCCTCCACTCGGTCAGCCCTCCTCGCGGTCGGTCCCTCCCCTTGGCCACCCTTCGCGGTCGGCTCTCCTAGCGGTCGGTCCCTCCACTCGGTCACCCTTCGTGGTCGGCCCTCCTCGCAGTTAGCCTCCTCACTCGGTCACCCTTTTGCGGTCGGCCCACCTCCCAGTCGGTTTTCTCTCCGTCGACCTCTCACAACCTTTGTCTTCTTCCTTATTCCCTTTGTTGGACTAAAGCTGCACTTGGGAATGGGGGACTACCAACATAGGTGGGCCCATAAAGGATATGGCCCGCCACTTAAGGCCTAATCCACGATTCAAATACTAAACACTTGTCAAGCACCACTGACATCTAAACACTTGTCAAGAGAAGAACCAGTCACATCAGCAGACAAAGATCCTGCAGAGTTATTTCACTACACAACAGCCATGAAGGAGTTTTCTTGTAGCATTTATTACGATAACCCCTTCACGTCGGAACAGAACAGCCTCACCACGAATAACGCAAGCTAGAACATAGACTCTCGGCCAACATAACAACTTGGAGTGGACAAAAAAATGATGAGCAAAGGATATAAGCAGGCTTCTAAGACAAAGAAAAGGTGAAGTTCTCTATCTCCATCTTCGCTCTACATTCCATCATTCTCACCTCTCTAACTTGCTCATTGGAGGGTTCGCTGGGTGACTCCATGTTCCCTATTGAACTCTTTTGCAGGTTTGTCTGTGGGCACAACAATTGAACAACGGTTTGGGAAGCGTGGACCAACCCGACCCGCTTCATCTGGGGCTAGCAGTATCATCAGAATTCAACAATAAAAGATAATTCCAAATCTAGTTCCAATCAATTATTCATTCAATCATAATATGTATGGGTGTACTCTATGCATCTTTGTTACGTATTTTTGTAATACATGTTATGTATATTTGTGACAATTATAATTTGTGATTTAAAAATAAAGTTATATATTTTGTGATAATGTTACGTATTTTTGCAATAATGTAGGGAGAGAATGAAAAAGACAATAAAGACGTTGAGTGTATAAAGGCTTAATATGTATGTTAAGTAAGATTGACTATCATAAAAATAAATTAACTTGCGTAATTTTTAAAAATAAATCATTTTATTCTAGGGAAAATTAGTCTAAAGTCTCTTTCCCATTTTTAATAATGGAAGACATCCACAATATTATTTTTTGATGTCTAATGTCCCTCCCATCTATCACAGAGAAATTCAACGCCCTTACCTGAAATAACCCTATTCCTCCACTCTCTAATGTACTCATTCCTATTCCTCCAAACATACCTACCATCACCGTCCTGCATATTCGACCTCTATGAACCAACATAGACATCGCCATTAGCGTAGTGTTTCTCGCCGAAGCCGTGTTTGAGATCGGAGGACCAGGAGCCGATGTAGAAGTCACCGTCGGAGCCGAAGAAGGTTCCGATGCCGTCCATTCGGCCGACTTTGAAGTGGCCCTTGTAGGTAGAGCCGGAGGGCCAGGAGAAGCGCCCATGGCCGTTGGCTTTGCCTCACTTCCACTCGTCTTCGTACATGCAACCGTCGGACCACAAGTACTTGTCCTTGCCGTGGGGGACTTTTTATCAATTTGAGAAATTTTGGATGAAACAAGCCATACATGTGCAAGAAAGTGAGAATCTTCAGATTCTTGATGTTAGGATCTTTCTTGTGGTTTTGAAATAATTTGTTTTAATCTACGTTTAATATCTAATATTTGTTATTTGCAGGTTCGCAATTCTGAACCAACAAAAGTTAGCAGAACTGAATTTATGACTCCATCTGCATTTGTATTTCTATATGAGAACCAGTTGTTCCTGACATTCAGAAACAGGATGGTGGCTGTTTGGAACTTCCGTGAGGAGCTCGTAACTTCATTTGAGGATCACCTCTTGTGGCATCCTGATTGCAACACAAACAACATATATATCACAAGTGATTAGGATCTTATAATTTCCTACCGCAAAGCTGATTCAGATGATCCATTATTAGAAGAAATGGTAAATCACGATCACCTGAACTGAATTTTCTCTGAGTTGAAACCAGAGAAATTCTCTGATTTTTTAACTGAATTTTCTCTGGGTTGGTCCAGAGAAGTTCTTTGGTTTCGAGCTGGAACCTGGAATACTTAATTTGTATAAATCCCAATGTTTGTGAAATCCAATTTTGAAACCCTCTTGTTGAGAAGGAGAGCAATATTGATGTTGTTCGATTTCATCTCTCATTCTCCTCTGGAGAAAATTTCTTTGGAAAAGGCCAGAGAAATTTCCATAATTTGCTTGACACCAAGAGTGAAGGCAAGCAAAGCAGCAAATCACTGAGTTATTTGTGAAAAAAATTAGAGAAAATTCAATCCTAAAAATTTGAACAAACCAGAGAAAATTTCTCTAGATGGAAATTTCTCTGTTTTGAAATTTCTCTGGACCAGAATTTCTCTGGAGCAGGATTTCTCTGGATCAAATTGAGGGACCTTAGACATTATGAAAATATTAGATGTCCTTTATACTATAAAGTCTTAATACCAGGGACCCTAAAAAAAAACCTCCTTTATTCTATGATGAAAAAAAAGTATTTACTTTTACCCAACTAAATAATAAAATAGGACTAAACAAAGGAGTCTTAATGGAAAACAAAATTATGGAGAAAACTTATCCACATTGCACAAGACTCCTCATCCTTATTATGTTTGTTTAAGTTGACATCCATGGATCAGTAGGTTTGAGGAACCAACTTTCTCCTACCAAAGATAAGCATAGAATCATTGTCTTCAATTAAAAATTTTAACAATCTAAAGTACGCTTCTTCTTCATTATGGATTATTGGTCAATCTATTTAAGTAATTTAGATTGATAGATTTTGGTGTTCATTATGTTATAAGAAATCACCCAACATAGTTTTTTTTTTTTTGTTCTTTTTTTTTAAATTATACAGACCTTCACTAAGGTTTAAAAAATTAAAAAATAAATCCCAGAAATTTAACATAATTCAAATTGGATTTTCTTATGAAATTATTATTATTATTAGCTTTAATAGCTCTCTTCTTTAAAGCTTTTGCTGTAGAAGCTGACATCAGGCTATTGGCGTTTTATCTGCATCTTCCTGACTAGAAGGGATTCGCTTTGTTTGGGATGAACTAGCAAAGACTCGACCCGGGGACTTTCCTTGTAGAGCGATGTCTTTTATAAGAATCGAGTTTCCCAGTTGAACTGAAAAAAAAGAAGAGTTTGAGCTCTTTTGGCGAGTTTTCTTAAATTTTTAATTCATATGACACGTCTCATTTTTATTAGAAATTTATTAGTCATGAATGGAAAAATAGTGTTATTAATTATTTCATACGAAAATATATATTTTTATATATTTATCTTTGTATTTTCATACCTGTATGGAAATCTTTAATTTTATTAAAAAGAAGATTAATATAATTATCTTAAGATTGTAATACTTTTTATATTTCTTAAAACCTCGAGGGACAATGTTACTTACCTTCTCTTTTTTGTTTTTTTCAGCTAAGCATTGTTTGTCCATTCTTTTATGAAGCAAGTTGTCAGGGCTACCTCAATATTCATATGATTAAAGATTGAATTTACAATTATTTCCTCTAGAATATGCTTTGGCGGACAATGAAATTAATATTAGATCCAGTACCTTCATATCCTGTTTGACTAACAGGACCCGCAATTCATAAATTTCCTGTAGAATTAGTTATTCAGCTAGATTAGTGGGATAAATAATTTTTTTTTTTCCATATTTGTTTTCCAATTATATACAAATATATAATCTCAATTGGGTTGGGCTTCAACATGAAAGTGAACTTTAGGAGCCTATGAGGTGTACCATAAGTCTTATTTTGATGATTTGAAGAGCTCACTATATAAAATCTCGGTTTATATCATTTAATAAAAGAATTAAATCGATCTAATAATTGTACCTTCTTCATTTTATGGCACTTGGCTTAAAAAAATAAAAATAAAAATAAAAATAATTGGTTGACAATTCTATTTTTGAAAATACGCCATTTACTTTATTTTTTTGAGACAAATACGATAAAATAAAAATATTTTAATCACTACAACAAATGGCACTTTTGGCGACTAAATTTTTAGTCACCAAAAGTCAATATTCAGTCGTCAAAATTTTTTGCCGACTAAATTATTTGGTCACCCACTTAATTGTTGGGCATTTATGCGGAAAAGTAAATGGCGCCTAAATGTTTTTTAGTCGCCAAAAGTCATAAATTGGCGACTAAAATTTGGTCGCCAAAAGTTTTTGAATAAAATTAATTTTAGTTTTCAGCGACCAAACCAAATGAGTCATAGTAGTATTACATTAGGGACCAAAGAATGTAGTCGCCAAAAAAATTATTTTTCATTTTATTTTATTTTTACTACTAACTATTTAGTCGCCCAAAGTCTCATTTATTTTTTACTACTAAATATTTAGTCGCCAAAAAAAATTAATTTTCAACTTGTATTTATTTTTAGCTGCTAAATATTTAGTAGCCGAAAAAAATAAAATTATTTCCATCTTATTTTTTTTAGCTACTAAACTATTCAGTTGCCTAAAGTCTAATTTATTTTTGGCTACTAAATTTTTAGTAGCAAAAAATCTTTGTTTTTATTTTTTATTTTATTTATTTTTTTGGCTATCAAATATTTAGTCGCTAAAAATATTGATTTCTTATTTGGCTGCCAATTGGTTGGTTGCCAACAACTTCACCTTTTTTTTTTTTTACAAAACATTTAGTCACCAAAAATTTTACTTAGTATTTATTATTATTATTATTATTAATTTCTTCACAACCTGTATATATTTCGTGCAACCTGTAACTTGTATATAAACAAAACAACACATATACCTGCTTTTATTTCACTTTCAACCATCCAAAAATTTGGTCTTTTAATGTCAAGTTCCATACAAACTAAATATAATGTAAGGCCTCGAAATAATTAACAATAATATCATCTCACGATAATTATCAATTAATAGTACATTTTTGAATGTGATATCTTTACATTCATATGATTCCATTGTACAAAAGGTAACAAATGCAGTTATACATTCATAAATCCTAACCCTATATTTATAGCATGTGCCATAAGTCTATAGTATGAAATAAAAGTTAAACAGATATATAAATGCCCTAATGGTTACATCTTTCCAAGACGATACTTGGTTACAATAAAAGTGAATTTTAACTCAATACAGTTTAAGCACTAGGCTTGTACAAAAATAATTACAATAATAACAAAAAGAAGCTCTTGGCTCGAAGTCCTCCCAAACTACGGCCTTGGCAGAGACATATCATCAGCACCTGAAAATAGTTTTTCATATAGGGTGAGTCAAAACCCAGTAGAGATATTTTAACATCGTGTATGAATCTTAACAAAGTTATTTGGTGAATGCATATGCAATACGTGTGTCAAAACATTTTATCTCTTTCCAAAATCATGCAAAGCCAGGTTTATATCACAATTCATTAAAACATTTCCTTTACAATAGAAAATAGGGCAATGATTACAAACATTGAGAATCTCTAGGTACGTGTTTGGAAGTAGGCTATACAAGCACTACTAATTGTTATTTTTACCAGTACTAACCGGAAAGCTCGACACCTAACCGCATAGGTTTATGGACTTTCACCAAGAATACATAGGCCAACAATAATACCATAACCACACTCCCTATCCAGATTCACCAAGGTATTCACCCATTTTCTCAAAATAATATACATTTTCAATATAAATATACAACAATGCTCAATGCAAATGGATGAGAAATTAGTTTCAATTTTCATAATTTTCATGTATTTTCTACAACAATCATTGCTATCCTCCATCCATAGCCCAAAATAAATATCTCTAAATAGCTAAATAATTTCCAATAAAGATAAACTTTCCAAAATTTCAAGATGGGAGTGATAAATCCACCATCATCATCATTCCAATTTCATAAAACCCAACATCATTTCCATTTTCTTTTTACAAAATCAAATATTTACATTTTAGGGCAAAATCCCCTTCTCTTTATAAATCAATTCCAAGGATAAAAATCTACCATTTTATCACAACTCAACCATATTTACAAACCCACAATCATATTCATGAACCAATTTGAAAATCCCCCAAATCATAATATTGTTTAGAAAAGCAAATAACCAAGTTAAAAACTATACAAAAGTGTGGAAAATTCTCTACTTCAAAGCTAGAAGGCAAGAGAGGGGGTGAAGAAATCTCGACGAAGCTGAAAACCAACTTTGTTCAGATTAAAATGAAGCTCTAGGTGAGCTCTACCTTTTAATCAAAGGGACTAGAGTGTAGAGATCAATAGATGATAGTATTTGAAGGTAGAAGTTGAGTTCTAGATAGATAGATAGATAGAGAGAGAGAGAGAGAGAGAGATGAGAAAATGACTCAAAAAGTGAGTTTTTCGGATTGATATACGCGCAGATTGCTTGAGCGACCAAAACACCGCTCAAGCGACCAGACACAATAAATGAGATCACTCAAACGAACAAAGTTACCACTTGAGCGCATAATGACACCCTCCTAGAAATTTTGCAGACAGAGGCTAACCGCTCAAGTACAAGAAAAACAGCTCGAGTATAAGAAAGATCGCTTGAGCTAAAAATACCACCTTCCTAGTAGTTCAGAACTATAAAAGTTCGCTCGAATGCAAGAAGCGTCGCTCGAGCGCAAATATCAAACTCTCAGTAGTTTTGTAGACTGTAAAAGACCGCTTGAGCACAAGAAGGTTCGCTTGAGTAAACAAGGAAAATTCTCGGCAAAGACTCATTCGAAAAACAAACTCCCAACTTGTTTCAAACTCAACCAAAATGCTGACACAACCTAATTCAACAAGGAATAAGATAAACAAGGAGATGAACAACCATTAAGACAAAGAATCCCGGATTCAAAACAATAAACGAGTCAGGCCTCAACTAGAATCGCTATAACATTCCTCTTTTAGGAATTTCGTCCTCGAATTTTTAAAATCAAATAACAATACCGCGTTTAAATCAATTACAACAATGATAACAAGTTGAACTCATAACCATGACCCATCCACCGATCATTCATTCTCATAACAATAATAAACAAAGTTTTCAATACTGAATACACAATTCACTTTTTCAAAACATATTCAATGTTTACATTTAATCAACGTAGCAAGATTTTCAAACATTAACAAAAAGGTTTGGATACTTCTCATAGACTTTCGCTTTACGCTCCCAAGTCGCCTTCTCAACCCCGTGGTGTCGCCACAACACTTTTACCAAACGAATTGTCTTGCCTCGCAAGACTTGGTCTCGTGTATCTAAGACTCTAATTGGTCTTTGTTTATATGAGGCATCCTCATCTACCTCTAACTTTGTCCAACCCAACACATGTGACGGATCTGGCTCATACTTCCAGAGCATGTAGATATGAAATATGTCATGAATTGGAAAGCTGTGGCGGCAAAGCTAAACGATAAGCTACCTCCCCAATACGCTCTAGGATTTCAAAAGGCCCAATAAATCTAGGAGACAACTTCCTACTATTCCCAAATCCCATCAAATCCTGTCTAGGTGATATTTTGAAGAAGACGTGATCTTTTACCTCAAAAGATAACGGTCCCCTCTTACAGTCGGCATAACTCTTCTTACAACTCTGAGCGAAAACCTACCTCTTATGGATAAGTGCAATCTTCTCCATCGTTTACCGGACTAACTCAGGACCCAACATAGGTGCGCCACCTACCTTGGCCCAACACATTGGAGATCTACATGATCGACAATATAAGGCCTTAAAAGGTGCCATGCTAATACTCGACTGAAAGCTATTGTTGTAGGAAAACTCTACTAAAGGTAAGTGCCTCTCTCACGACCCTTTAAAGTCAAGAACACAGCCTCGAAGTATATCCTCTAGGATTTGGATGGTACGCTTTGATTGCTCGTCAGTCTGAGGATGATAGGTGGTGCTAAAAGTCAACCTAGTGCCCAAGACATTTTGTGGGCTTTGCTACAACCAAGTCATGAAATGTGGATCTCTATCCAAAACAATAGTCATAGGGACCTCGTGAAGTCGAACTATGTCCCTAATATAAAGGTTGCCAAGGTACTCTACCGAGTCACTTGTGTGCATAAGTACAAAATGTGTTGACTTAGTTAACTGATTAACAGTCACCCACACGACATCATTACCCCATTGAATCCTCGGAAGACCCACAATAAAATCCATCATGACATGCTCCTACTTCTACTCGGCTATAGGCTAAGGTTGTAACAAACCCGCTGGCCCTTGTGCTCGACCTTCACTTGTTGACAAGTAAGGCACCTCGAAACAAACAATGCTACATCTTTCTTCATCCCCCTCCACCAAAACTAGCGACTAAAGTTGTAGTACATCTTTGCGCCTTCTAGGTGTACCGTAAGGCGTGAATGATGAAACTATTGGAGTACCTTCTCTCTACAAGACTCTAGTACGAAAAGACGATCAAGATGTCTAACACTTGAGTCAGAGTACACATTCAAACCTTTCTCTACCTTCCCACTAGATATTTTCTCTCGGGTATACTCTACCTCATGATCACCCCGTTGTGCTACTATAACTCGGCTCACAAATGTAGATTGTGCAATTATAGTAAACAAGGTTGTAGACTCAATGGACTCACCATGCAAGTCAAACTCGTCAATAACACCCAACATCTCCCATTTCTTAATGGCAATACTAGCTACATTGCTGATGGACTTCCTACTCAAGGCGTCAGCCACTACATTAGCTTTCCCCAGATGATAGTGTAACTCAAAATCATAATCTTCCATAAACTCCATCCACCTCCTCTGTCTTAGATTCAGACCCTTCTATGAAAACAGATACTTCAAACTCTTGGGATCGAAGAATATCTCAAATTTCTCACCATACAAGTAATGTCTCCAAATCTTCAAGGCAAAGATCACTGCTCCTAGCTCTAGGTCATGAGTAGAATAGTTTCTCTCATGTGTTTTCAACTACCATGAGCCATAAGATACTACCTTTCCTTCTTACATCAAGACACAACCCAAACCTTCCCGAGACGCATCATAATACATTGAATAGCCCAAACCCCTCTTCAGAATAATCAACCTTAAGCTATTGAAATGACTTCTCACAAGTTTCACTCTACACAAATTTGATTCCATTCCTCGTTAGTCTAGTCAAAGGTGAGGCCAATCTAGAGAAATCCTTCTCAAAACGTTGATAATACCCGGCCAACCTTAAGAAACTCCGGATCTCAAAGGCATTCTTAGGTTGTTTCCAATCTTGCACTGCCTTTCTCTTAGAAGAATCTACAATCATCCCTTCCTGGGATACCCCATGGCCTAAGAATTTCACCTCATTCAATCATAACTCACACTTACCGAACTTAGCATACAATTTGTGTAAGCAACTCAAGTACAATCTGCAAGTGTTCCTCGTGTTCCTCATCAAAGGGTGAGTAGATTAAGATGTTGTCAACAAAAATAACCACAAAACGGTCTAGGAACTCCCGGAAGATTCGATTCATCAAATCCATAAACAAAGCCGGTGCGTTGGTTAACCCAAAAGGCATAACTAAAAACTCATAATGGCCATACCACGTACAAAATGCTGTTTCTAGATATCCTCCTCCTTCACTCTCAACTGGTGATAACCTGATCTCAAGTCTCTCTTAGAAAACAACAAAACCCTTTCAACTGGTCAAACAAGTCATCTATACAAGACAATAGGTACTTGTTCTTAACAGTTACCCGATTCAACTTCTGGTAATCGATACAAAGTCACAATATGCCATCCTTCTTCTTAACAAAGAGAACTAGTGCTCCCCAAGGTAAAGTACTAGGGCGAATAAAACCCTTATCTAATAATTCTTGAGTTGAATCTTCAACTCACTCAACTTGGCAGGTGCAAATTTATATGGTGCCATGGAAATCGGTGTCGTGCCAGGCACTAAATTAATAGACAACTCAATCTCACAGTGAGGTGGTAAACTAATAAGATCCTCTAGAAAGACGTCCGAATATTCACAAACTACCATCGGCAACTCAACTCGGACTACATCTCAACACCCAAGAATGTAGCAACAAGGAGACTAAGCTTGCCTTGACCACGCAGATCATACACTGGTGACAAGGCTCTATCAACTCGGTCCCCCATAAAATAAAATAAATCACTACTCGAGGTGTACACTGTAACCCTCTGACGATAACAATCAATAATGGCCTGATAGGATGACAACCAATCCATGCCCAAAATGACATCAAAACTCAACATATCAATCAACACGAAAGAACAAGGAAGTCGGCGATCGACAACCTCTATCTCACAACCTTGATACCCCTGGTCCAACACAACCTCACCACTAACAAGTGACTTAATCCTGAGTGAAGATGCTAACTGGGCTACTTCTAATCCCAATGCTAATGCGAATGTAGACGAAATGAATGAATGAGATACACCAGTATCAATCAACACATTGGCAATAGAATTACATATCAAGAAATTACCTCTCACTACCAAATGTGTTGGCAACAAATCCGGCGTGGTAACAGAATACATACGCTTAGTAAGCTGAGCCAAAGCCCAGTAGAGATACTCTAACACAGTGTATGAATCTTAACAAAGTTATAAGGTGAATGCATATACAATGCTCATGTCAAAACATTTTATATCTCTTTCCAAAGCCATGCAATGCCAGGTTTATATCACGATTCAAGAAAACATTTCCTTTACAATAAAAAACAGGGCAGAGATTACAAACACTAGGAATCTTTAGTTACGTCTTTGCAAGTAGGCTATACAAGCACTACCATGTGTCATTTTTATCGGTACTAACCGAAAGGCTCGACACCTAACCGCGCGGGTTTCTGGACTTTCACAAAGGACACACAGGCCAACAATAATACCACAACCACACCCTCTACCTAGATTCACCAAGGTATTCACCCATTTTTCTCAAAACAATATTGATTTTCAATGTGTTAATTTGCAACAATGCTCAATACAAATGGATGAGAAATTGGTTTTAATTCTCCTAATTCTCATATATTTTCTACAACAATCATAGCTATCCTCCATCGATAGTCCAAAACAAATATCTCTAAATAGGTAGCTAATTTCCAATAAAGATAAACTTTTCAAAATTTCAAGATGGGAGTGATAATGCATATCTAACTCCACCATCATCATCATTATCATTATCATCATCATTCCAATTTTATAAAACCCATCATCATTTTCATTTCCTCTTTACAAAATCAAATATTTACATTTTAGGGCAAAATCCCCTTCTCTTTATAAATCAATTCCAAGGATAAAAATCCACTATTTTATCACAACTGAACCACGTTTACAAATCCACAATCGTATTCAAGAACCCATTTGAAAACCCTCTTTTGATTTTTAAACCAAAACCTTAGATTTTGTTCAAAAATCCCCAAATCACAATATTATTTAGGAAAACAAATAACCAAGTTAAAAACCATACATAAATGTGGAGAAATCCCTACCTCAAATCTAAAAGGCAAGAGAGAGGGTAAAGAAACCTCAACAAAGCCGAAAACCAACTTTGTTCAAATCAAAATGAAACTCTAGGTGATCTATACCTTTTTATCAAAGGGACTAGTGTCAACACCCAAACCCACTCTTAAAAGTTTGGTTTATGACCGGCCTGTAAGATAAAATTTCAAAAATATTTATTCAAATACGGGCCCTTAAGCGGAAGCAGATACCAAAAATAATAATAATAATGTCCATTGAGCTTATGCATACATGAAGAGTTAAATTAATTAAAGCGTTTAAATACACTTCCCATATTTACATATACAAATCTCACACACTATATAGTAGCCTTTAAACAAAACTAAGCTTGGGAAATTATATTACGTCTCTACACAGAGACACTTCCTGGGTGGCTTGATAAAGAGGCGGACTTTGGTACAAACTCTAATGTTGATCCTTCGATGGTTCACCTACAGAAATATATAAAGTAAAAGGGTGAGCTAATGCCAATTGAGTAATAATAAAGTAAAAAGGTGAGCTAATGCCAATTGAGTAATAATAAAGTAAAGAGGTTAATGAATGATGTCCTTAACATTAGGAAAACAAAATTCACAATTCTGAAACGTATCTTAAATCATTTTAAAACAAACATTTATCATATCAAAATCCATGCTTTTTCAAATGGGATACATATTTGAAACCATTACAGAACATTTTACGTGGTACGTGGTACGACCACTTATACAAAGGGTTAGAATCACATTTCAAAATAGGACATCCATTCACTCATACAAAATAACATTTCGTAAACATGAGTCATATAGCGATGTAAAAACATTCGTATTCATATTACATTTTTTGAATGCCCTCGGGTCCAAGCATATCATATCATATCACTGTTCTGAACGACCTTAGGTCCAAACATATTATATCGTATCACTGTATCTTATCATGGAGTAGACGGAACATTGACATGTCCCCACCTCTCCTTGGGCCCAATTCATGTATGTATGGACCCAAGAGGGGACTCGTATGGATTCTAGAGGTGACTTCCACTGTAGCACTTAGTTTCATGCATCACTTTGTTCCATACTAGAAATCAATAGATCTTAAAGACCGAACAATTCATATCATGTCATAGCATAAATGAAACGGCCTTGGGCCCACCATATCATATTTCAAACAATTTACATTTCTTGTTCATAACTCATTTTCACATTTCTTGGAAATTTGTGCATTTTGACAAAATACAATACTTAGAGAATCAAGTCGTACATAAATCAAAGTAGCTAATGAAAAACATATTTTTACTATACTATTACTCATTATGATGGGTTTTTGGTAGCAGTTGGGCGATGTCCTCATCTTGACCTACAAACATAATTACATAACACATTCATCATCTCATATTCGCTCTCGTACTCTTTCTCTACACATTTACATTACTTTTCATGGAATTTCACATGTTTTATACCTCCCCAAAGGGTCTAAATGTAGTCAGGAACATGTTCCGAAAGTCAAACGAAACAGATAAAATTCCCTCTGACTGTCGCACGTGCAGAAGTCCTCATCGCAAATGCTTTTATTTTAGAATCTGATGCCCTATTTGACACTGTGTTTCGCACGTGCGGGGCTTCCAGCCGCACGTGTGGTTCTGGGTATTTTTGCCCAGTCCGAAAATGCTTCAAGGTGTAATCTTTACTACCCAATTGTCAAGCCTAAATTCATGCAAAACCAACTAAAAAACATGATAACCTACCAATATTCAAGTGCAATCTCATCTCAAACACATCAATTTTTACCTCAAGTTCAAAATCAATATCTCATCTTCCTAATCTTAAGAGTTCCAAAACATAACCTACAAATACACTTGATCCTTGCATAATCTTGTTGTATGGACAATCTAGAGTTCATTTCATATGTTATTCACAAGATTGAACTCCAATCATGCAAAATCAAAGGACCCAAGTTCTAATTTCTTAAATTTAGCTCAATTAAATACATAACACAAAACCCTAACCCAAATGGGTTTCAAATCTTCAAATCTCTTTATGATTTCATGAAATTGATGAATTAATTATAAGGATTAAAGATAGATTTCCATACCTTAGTTCAAATCCTTGCTTTTCCCTTAAATCTCTTCAACTTCTTCTTCTTCAATTTTGTTTTTGAATTCCATGGATGTTGAGCTCTCTCTCTCTCTCTCTCTCTCTCTCTCTCTCTCTCTCTCACAGTTCTTCTCCAGAACCCTCCCCCTCAAAATATCTTACTCTCCTTTCTTCTTTTGTTGAGCCAAGCAAGACTCATATACATATATATATATATAAGATATAATATTTAATGAAAATCAATTTAATCCATTTTGAATCAAATTTTTATAAAATTTCATACTAGGCTCTAAAAATTCCAATTACGTCATCCATGTACACCATTCCAATTTCTGAACCCATTAAGGTTGTCAATTTCAAAGTCCGAGCCAAAATCACACAAGATAATTCATTCCGAATCAAAATTTCACCAAAATTCATATTAGACACTAAAAATCATGTTGATCACATCTATGTAGTCGGTTTTGGTTTATCACCCCTCTAAGGCTTTCAATTTTCAGTCCAAAAGGCGTAATTTCAATAGATTTCATTATAACCAACAGATACAATTCCATAATCATTTAATTCACACATTTAAACATGGCATTTCACGTCAAACACATAAGCACACATATAATGAGGGAATTAGAGCATATGAGAGGGTCAGGTTATTACAACTAGGGTATAGAGATCAATGGATGATAGTATATTTGAAGATAGAAGATGAGTTCTAGAGAGTGAGAGAGTAAATCTAGTTTTTGGAGTGTAGATATATATATATATATATGAGAAAATGATTAGAAAAGTGAGTTTTTCGGACTGATATACGCGCAGATCGCTAGAGCAACCAAAACACTTCTTGAGCGATCAGACACAATAAATGGGACCACCCGAGTGAACAAAGTTACCTCTCAGGCACACAATGACACCCTCCTAGAAGTTCTGCAGACAAAGGCTAACTGCTCGAGTGTGAGAAAGACCGCTCTGGCCAAGAGCGCTCAAGTGCAAGAAAGATTGCTCGAGCTAAAAACACCACATTTCTACTAGTTCAGACCTATAAAAGTTCGCTTGAGCGCAAGAAGCGTTGCTCAAGCGTAGATATCAAACTCTTCGTAGTTTTGTAGACTACAAAAGACCGCTCAAGCGTAAGAAGGTTCGCTTAAGCGAACAAGCAAAATTCTAAGCAAAGACTCCTTTGAAAAATGAACTCCTAACATGTTTCAAATGCAACCATAATGCTCACACAACCTAATTCAATAAGGAATAAGATAAACAAAGACATGAACAACCATCAAGACAAAGAATCCCATATTCAAAACAATAAACGGGTCGGGTCTAAACTAGAATCGTTATATATAATCCAACATAAAATAATAATTCCATACAAACAGAGAATCATACAAAAACCATGTCCTTCATGCACAAAAAAGAAATATCCACTAGTAATATATACCACATCAATAGTAATATGTTTCATGCCAAAAGTAATCTTCACCTCGGATCTAAAGTCTTTGCATCTCCACCTCTCGTTGTGCTACAACATTTGATCCAGAATTGGAGGAAGAGGGTTTTGGGCTGACCCCAAATCCTCTTAAATATCCCATCTTCCCAAGAACCTATCTTGATATTTCCTCTTTTGTCATCGGTGTTCTATATTGGAAAGACTCGTCCCACACCCTTGCCTAAAATCTCCTTGTCATTGACAAATATAACTATAGTAATGAGATGGCCGCACACAAGGTGTGCCGTCTCATGGCTATTGTTGGTGCCCATTATTTAAAAAATAAAATAAAAAATAAAATAATAATAATAATTTTAAAAAATAAGAAACATAGCTCTATTAAAATTGTTTTCTCATAATGGTTTGTTGTTATTATTAGTAATTTCTTAGTTAAATTCCAAGGGCTTAACCTTCAATTAGTCACCGGAACTCTATATTTTCCAACCAAATCAAATAGTCACCAAAGATTTAAAGAAAAATTATACAATTTATTTGGCTACTAAATTTATTTTAGTCGGCAAAAATTAGTATATAACGACTAAATATTTTTTGGTCATTGAAAATTCATATTTGTCGACCAAATCAGGTAGTCGCCAAAGATTTAAAGTAAAATGATGCTAGTTATTTGACTACTAAATTTATTTTAGTCAGCAAAAATTAGTACATCACGACTACAATAAACTTTAGTAGCCTAAAATCTGAATTAACGCCGACTAATATTGTTTTAGTCGCCTATTGTGGCATATTTAGCGACTAAATATTTTTAGTCGCCAAAAATTAATATACGGCTACTAAAAAAATTTAGTAGTTAAAACCCTATACAACGCCGACCATCATAATTTTTAGTCGCCTATTGTACAATTTTTGACAACTAAATTCCTTTTAATCGCCAAATTTGGTCGCAAAAAGAGTAAATTGTTGTAGTGAATTATCAATTAAACTAATTTTGCCCATGGACAATATTTATTGAAGGCCCTAAAAGATAAACGCTTCAGATCATCAAAACATGGTCCATGGTGGGCCTCATAAATCCCTCAAATTCTTTCAAGTTTAAATTTAAATTTGAGAGAAATCCAACTAATCTTAGTTATATATTTGTTTACATTTGTAGTTGCAAGATTAAAACATTTGCCAATTTTATTAGATACAATGTTAATTAGAATTTAATATCAATAACAAAAATTATAGTCAAACCATGAAATAAGAATTTCGTAAATTAATAATCTTAATTATATACCATAATCCATCCAATTAAATATGATGATACAGTGCGTCCTGGTGAATGGGCTAGACCGATCCAAGCTTCTCAAGCCCACTGGATAACCTGCAAGCAAGTTCAATCGGGGAATGGGGTAGTCCCCCGGCGAACCATCCAGTGTATGAATTAGAAAAGGTGATGGACAAAATGTAGAGAGAGAGAGAGAGGGGATAGAAAACTTAACCTTCTTCTTGTCTTCGAGCTTTGCTTATATCCTTTGGTAATCATTTCGCCGTCTCAGCCGTTCTGACCTTCCCATCGAAAGCTTACGCCGTGGTTCGTCTTGTTCAGGGTGAGGGGGCGCCATTCCGGCTGAGGGGTGTTGTCACAATAAATGCTGTGATGGGTTGCATTAATGGTGATGTGCTGTGGCAATAACTTTGCAGATCTTTGTCTGCTGACATGGCATGTTCTGCACCCGCCACGTGTCCGAGCATCATTGGCCTTTCCTACTCAGTTGGCCTCCAGCTGTACCGGGTTTTACTGACCGGGTTATGCAATGGGGTCTAAATGGTGGTCTTGGGTTTACTCACGGTGGGCCGTGGTCCTTGTGGGCCTATCCCTGTCAGGAGTCCCCCATTCCCGAGTGCAGCTTTAGTCCAACGAAGGGAATAATAATAGTAGAGATGAATCCGACCGGTAGGGGGAGACCAACCGTGAGGGTGACCGAGCGGGAGAGGCCGAGCGTGAGGGCCGCCGAACGGGTGAGGCCGACCGTGAGGGGCGGCCGACCGTGAGGGACCGACCGTGAGGTGACCGAGCGGGAGAGGCCAAGCGTGAGGGACCGACCGTGAGGGTGACTGAGCGGGAGAGGTCGAGCGTGAGGGCCGCCGAGCGGTGGTGACCGAGGCTGAAGGCGAGGGCCGTGGTGGCGATCGAGCCGGAGAGGCCGACCGTGAAGGTGGCCGAGTGGAAGGGCACGGGGCTCAAGGGGCGGCGTGTCACGTGATGATTTGAAGTGGAAAAGACAAGGTAAGGGCGGTAAGATCGGGACCATACACGTGGCGGGATGTCGGAGGAAAGGGCAGCGTTAGATCGAGGTGAAACGTCAGGGGATTATTATGGGCATTGATGATACAGTTTTGGCGGATGATTTGAAAAGTTTTCAAACTGGCGAACATTAATTTGGATCCTTGGAATACGGGCAAACCGTGGGCTTTTGGTATCATACGATTCACCTACTTCTTTACAAAAACTCAAAACATTGATATCGCCTTCGTTGCTCACGATACTCCGTTGAAACATTTCTTCGATTTTTTAGCACCTGCATCAGAAGCTATTCGCAAACACAGCTTAGAAATGGCCCACGAAGAGACTGCAATTGTCAGGGTAGATCCATTGGGGGAAGATGATGTAGAGGAACTAGCGATTCAATATAGGTCCAACAGGGGGGAATCGGTGGAAACGGCACAGCCAATTAGCCAGGTGGAACCAGACCACTGGCATTCGAGGGCTGATAGATCCATTATTACAGTGGCGGAATTGGAGGCTATCCGCGAGAAGTACCAGATTCCGGTGGAGGTGGAATTACAGGTGCCAAAATCGACGGAGAGACCGCTCGACGCCGTGGCGAGCGTTTCCTACGAGGAAGCTCTAAAAGGTGGACTGAGGTTGCCTCTGCCGCAAATCGTGGTAGATGTGCTCAACCACCTGGAGGTAGCACCAGGGCAACTGATGCCCAATGCATGGAAAATCCTGTTGGCTTGCGCAAGTGCTTGGCCGAAGGCGAACGGAGGGGTGGCCATGACGGTGGAGGAGTTCTTTGGCTGCTACAAGGCTTCAAGACAATGAGAGACTGGATCACCCTTAGTCAAAGGTAGGGAAGGGTTTGGTGGCTGGTTTACCAACATCCATCAAAGGTTGGAGGCCGCGGTGGTTCTATGTGTCCATCTCTAGAGGGGCCGGTGTGCGCACCGTGTGGAAGGTGCCAACCAAGTATGTGGAGCTAAAGTTGGGGGCGGCGGCGGAGGAGAGGGTAAAGAAGGTGAAGGAGTGGAAGGAAAAGGAAAAAGTCAAGTGGGACGAGTTGGTTCAGCCGTCGGCGCTGTTTGAAGCTGGGTTGGGTCCACAACCGAGCGGTGGAGACCTCGACCGATCAGAGCTGGAGGCAAGAAGAAAGGTGCAGGAGGCAGAGGATCAAGCCATCCTGCTGAAAGCCCAGAAATTCAAGGAGTCCCAAGTCGACCGACCGGCTCAGCCAGTGGCGAGGGAGAGGATCCGACCTCGTCCCAAACCCTTGGGAGAGAAGGATTTGGTCGAGTTCGTCCCACGATTGCTCCCAAAAGACCCTCTGAAGGAGAGGTCGTTGAAGGAGATGGAGGCGCTGGGTGTGGGGAAGAAGAAGAAGAGGTTGAGGCGGAGTGAAGAAGAGCCAGCCCAAAAAAGAAGAAAGGAGGTGAGGGTGGGAGAGGCCAGTCTGGCCAAGCAAGTAGAGGGGGGAGAGGTGGAGCAGACCCCAGAAGGGGTGGGCGTCTCAGCTGGGGCAGAGGTCCTTGTGACAAAGGACACCCCAGAAGTGGTGATAGCCAGTCCAACGGTGGACGTTGTGGAGAAGACCCCAATGAGAACAAGTGGGAGCTGGTTGGCTGAGGTGAGCCAAGTGAGGGGTTGGAGAAGACCCCAGTGGTGCAAAAAGAAGTTGGGTTGGTTGGGGCAGAGCCAAGTGGGAGGGAGCAGACCCAAAGGGGCTCTGTGCCTCAGGAAAGAGGAGTTGGCACTGGCGCCACTATTTACCATCTTGGCGTCTTTGAGCTTGGAAGGCTAGAGGGAGATGGAGGCCCAGCTAAGGCGGTGGCAGACCGCCTAGTGAAGATGGTGGAGGAGTCAGCTCTGCGTTCGGCCTTTGGATTTGGTGAGGCCGACTTGTTCAGGGGGTTATGCTCCGCCCAAATGGAGGTAACTACCCTGGCAGGGGCCCTGCTGAGGAAAACTGCGGCGGCCAAGATCAAAGCTAAAGAGGCCAAGGCAGACCTAACCAAGCTGAAGAAGGAGAGTGCTGTAAGGTTGCCCATACCGAGCTGCCATCAGTCAAGTCGGACTTGGAGGACACGCACCGCAGGGTTGTGTCGCTCGAGTTCCAGTTGGCTGGTGAGCAGAAAAAATTGGAGGAGTCCCAAAAAGCCTGTGCCACTGCGGTCGAGCGGCATGAGGACGCCATGACCAATAACGAAGAGCTCGTCAGGCAGAGGGATGATGCAGATGCTAAGGCTGAGGCTCAGCAAAAAGAGGTGGAGGACGAGCGCGCCAGGGCGCTGGAGCAGAGAGAGAGCCTACGCAAGGAGTTGGAGGCGGAGCGGAGTAGGGTGGCTGTAGAGAGGGGACCCTGCTGAAACAATTTGAAACAGAGAGGGGAAAGTTGACTGCTGAGGGGGAGGCCTAGAGGAGGGAGCTGGAGGCTGAGAGAGCCAAGGCTACAGCTGACAGGGAGGCCCTACAAAAGGAGCTGAACGAAGAGAAGGCGAAGGCGGCCTTAGAAAGGGCAGCCTACCCCGATCTTTATGTTGCAGCTGTGACTCAATTCAAAGGGTCTCCTGAGTTCCAGATGGTGATCGATCTTTGCGATTGCAGCTGACTTGGCAAGGGAGGAGGCTGGGGGGTCTGGCCCATCGAAGACGACTGCTGGGAGAACTGAGTCTGAGGTGATTGCAAGCTTCCAGCAGTCGGACTTCTACAAGCATGAAATGTCAGAGTACTGGGACAGCGGGTGGAAAATGTTCAAACGCAAGGCTGAAGAGTTGTTCCCAGAGCTTGACTTTAGCAGGGTGGCGATTGAAGAGGATGATGTGGCCCAGACCCCCCTGGATGAGGGTATAGAGGAGGCAGATCTCATCTCCAGTGAGGAGGGGGAGTGATTTGAAAATAAATGTACTTGAAAGATTTTTGTTTAGTCCTTGTATACACACATTTTTTTTTTGTTTTGTTTTTGAAGTATTGTAGTAAACTGATGTACACATTTTGCGAATGAATAAAACTCTATTTATGTCTTGCAATTAGCTGTGTTTATTTGCTTGGTGTGTTTGAAATGGAGAAGTGCGTGTAATAAAAACGAGTAATGAACTTATGAGAAAATTCGATTTCATGATAGAGTGAACTTGAGCTAAGTGAGCCAAGTGAATTTGAACTTGTGAGATTGGATTGATAAAGTTGGACTGATAAGTTGAAGAGGATGAACTTGTGAATTTGAATTTGAATTAGAACTTGTAAATTCGAACTTGTTAAAGTAAAAATTCCATCACGCAGAGTAAGAGTGAACTGATATAATTCCTTCATGCAGAGAGAGATTGGACTTGTGTAAAAATTCAATGAATGAGGGCAGGAAAGTAAATTTTAAATTGTAACTAAAGGGGCAATGGTAAACCTGTAGGGGAGAAGTTGGGGAACATTGTTGGAATGTGACTAAGTAGAGATGTTGTAAAATTTTGTGACCTTAACTTGTGACTAAGTGTTCTCCCAAAGCTATGCTGGTACTTGCTTCGCTGGGTCTTCTGATGTTCAAAAGTGCTCGGTCGGACTTAAGCTTTTGAAAGTGCTCGGTCTGGCCAAGGTTTTTGTAAGTGCTCAGGTCGGACTGAGGCTTTTCAAAGTGCTTGGTCTGGCTAAGGCTTTTGTAAGTGCTCAGTCTGGCCGAGGCTTTTGAAAGTGCTCAGGTCGGACTGAGGCTTTTGAAAGTGCTCAGGTCGGACTGAGGCTTTTGTAAGTGCTCAGGTCGGACTGAGGCTTTTGAAAGTGCTCAGGTCGGACTGAGGCTTTTGAAAGTGCTCAGGTCGGGCTGAGGCTTTTGAAAGTGCTCAGGTCGGACTGAGGCTTTTGAAAGTGCTCAGGTCAGGCTGAGGCTTTTGAAAGTGCTCAGGTCGGGCCGAGGCTTTGAAAGTGCTCAGTCTGACCGAGGCTTTGAAAGTGCTTTCAGTCTGGCCGAGGCTTTTGAAAGTGCTCAGGTCGGACTGAGGCTTTGAAAGTGCTCGGTCTGGCCGAGGCTCTTGTAAGTCTCAGGTTGGATGAGGCTTTGAAAGTGCTTTCAGTCGGCCGAGGCTTTTGAAAGTGCTCAGGTCGGACTGAGGCTTTTGAAAGTGCTCGGTCTGGCCGAGGCTTTTGAAAGTACTCAGGTCGGAGGTCGGACTGAGGCTTTTGAAAGTGCTCGGTCTGGCCGAGGCTTTTGTAAGTGCTCAGGTCGGACTGAGGCTTTTGAAAGTGGTGCTGCAAATGAAAGTTTCATGGAAGCGACATTCAGACAGTTGAGTTATATAAGGTTGGAACTCCAGTCGATATTTGCATTATGTATTGAAAAAGGAAAATACAACAAATTGGACAATACAAAAGTAAGGGTTCATTGATAGTAACGCTTCAAATGTTCAGCATTCCAGGGATGGGGAAGGTCTCGGCCATCCATGTCTTGAAGTTGGTAAGTGCCTGGCCATGGGCAGGCCTTCACAACGTAAGGTTCCTCCCACTTGGCTGCTAGTTTGCCCTCGGACGTATTCTTGGTGGCAAGAATTGCTTCTCTCAAGACGAGGTCCCCTACTGAAAACTCCCGTGGTCGGACTCTGCGGTTGTAGTGTGTTCTCATTTTCTATTGGTACGAAGCCAATCTGACAGCAGCAGTCTCTCTAAGCTCTTCGATGAGGTCCAGGTCTGCTCGACGGAGTTCTTTGGTTGAGGCGAGATCCGGATGTAAGACCCTGGGGGTGGGCAGACCAACTTCTACCGGAATGACCGCCTCAGCGCCATATGTTAAGCGAAAAGGGGTTTCCCAAAGAGGAGTCCGGCAATGGTTCTTAAGCCCAGTACATGTGGTAGTTCCTCGGCCCGAGGCCTTTAGCGACTGAGCTTAGTTTTGATGATCTTCAGGAGAGAGCGGTTGGTGACCTCAACTTGGCCATTTGCTTGGGAATGATCGGGGGAAGAGAAGCATGGTTGAATTTGGAGATCTGCACAAAATTTCCTGTATTTAGCATTGTCGAACTGTTTGCCGTTGTCGGAGACGATGGCCTGAGGGATGCCAAATCTGCAGACAATCGATTGCCAGATAAACTTGGTGGTGTTCCGCTCGGTGATTGTGGCGAGGGGTTCTGCCTCGACCCACTTGGTGAAGTAATCAATGGCAACAATTGCGAACTTGGTCTGGCCTCGACCAGTGGGAAGTGGACCAACCAAGTCGATCCCCCATTTGGCGAACGGGTAAGGGCTGCAGAGAGTGATCAGCTTAGTGGGAGGAGCATGGGGGATGTTAGCGAAGTGCTGGCACTTGTCGCATTTAAGCACGAAATCAGAGGCATCTTTGTTGAGGGTCGGCCGTATAGCTGTCTGAGAGTACTTTGTGTGCGAGAGACCTGCCACCCGAATGATTGCCACAGATTCCTTCATGGATCTCTTGCATTACATAGGTTGCTTGGGCGGGGCTGAGACATCGCAGGTACGGTCATGAGAAACCGCGCTTGTAAAGGAGGCCGTCGACCAGAATGTAGTTAGCCGACCGAGCTCTGACCTTGGCAGCCTGCTGTTGGTCATTTGGGAGTTCTCCAGTGGTCAAGAAGAGGAAGATGTCGGATGCCCAAGGGATGGGTTCCGTCTGGAGGAATTGCACTTCTTGCAGGTCGGGTGAGATGGCCGGGTGAGTTAGGTATTCGAGGCGAACTCCATGGCTGAGGTCGGATTGGTCGGCGGAGGCCAGCTGGGCCATCTCATCTGCTTTGGAGTTTTCCGCCCTAGGTATGTGTCTGATCTAGAAAGTGTTGAAAAGACGAACAAGGGTGAGCGCCATGTCCCTGTAAGTCCGCATTGTGGTATCCTTGGCATCGAATTTACCTGTGATCTGGCCGACGATAAGTTAGGAGTCACTGAACACGCAGATGTGGCTAACACCAATGTCTTTGGCTAGACGAAGTCCTGCTATCAATGCTTCGTATTCGGCCTCATTGTTGCTGGCCGCAAATAAGAGGCGGAGGGCACATTTGAAATAACCCCCTTCGGGGGATGTGAGGATGAGGCCAGCCCTGCATCCTTCCCTGCGAGACGAGCCGTCAACACTGAGTGTCCAACAATGAGGATCTTCAGGCTCTGGTGGAGTTGGTGGGAGTGGAGGGTTAGTGGTTGGGGCTGGATTGGTGAATTCCAAGATGAAGTCGGCTACGGCTTGCCCCTTGATTGCTGTCCGGGGGCGATAAGAGATGCCGAACTGGCTTAGTTCTACTGACCACTGCATTAGTCTTCCTGAGAGCTCGGGTTGCTGCATGACCTTCTTCAGGGGCTGGTCGGTGAGAACCATTATGGAATGGGGTTGGAAGTAGGGGTGGAGTCGTCTGGAGGCGGTGACCAAGGCCAAGGACAGCTTTTCTAATAGGGGGTAGTTCTGCTCCGCTCCGCTGAGAGCCCGACTGATGTAGTAGACCGCCGTTGGTCGAGCCGCCTCTCGACGAGGGTCAGACGATTGCGGTGCTTGATACTGCTAGGTAGAGGAAGAGGGGCTCACCGGTAATTGCCTGTGAGAGAAGGGGAGGATTGGCCATGCACTGTTTTAACTGTTGAAAGGCTTCTTCTGATTCAGTTGTCCATTCAAAAGTCTGCCGAAGGACTTTGAAAAATGGTAGGCACTTATCCGTTGCGCGGGAGATGAAACGGTTGAGGGCTGCCACTCTGCCGGTGAGCCTTTGGACCTCTTTAACGGTTTTGGGTGACTGCATCTCAATCAAGGCCTTGATCTTCTCAGGGTTGGCCTCGATGCCGCGCTGACTGACCATGAAACCCAGGAACTTGCCAGATCCTACGCCAAAGGCGCACTTCTCTGGGTTGAGCTTCATCTGATATTTGCGAAGGGTGGCAAAAGTCTCTCGTAGGTCGGTGAGGTGGTCAGTGGAGAGTTTGCTCTTGACTAGCATGTCATCCACATACACTTCCATGTTCCGTCCAATCTGATGGTGGAAGACTGTATTGACTAAATGTTGGTAGGTGGCCCCAACATTCTTTAGTTCGAACGGCATGACACGGTTGTGGTAGGTGCCCCGGTCGGTGATGAAAGATGTGTGTTCCTGGTTGGATGAGTGCATCACGATTTGGTTGTACCCGGAAAAAGCATCCATGAAGCTGACCATTTGATGACCGGCCGTGGCGTCGACCAGTAGATCAATGCGGGGGAGGGGATAGCTATCTTTGGGGCAAGCTCGGTTCAAGTCGGAGTAGTCGACGCAGAGACGCCACTTGCCATTGTTTTTGCGAACCAGGACCACGTTGGACAGCCACTTAGGATAATCCACATTTCGGATAAACTGGGCCTCGAGGAGTTTGTCAACCTCTGCAGCTATGAGATTGTTGCGCTCTGGATGGAAAATACGCTGCCTTTGTCGGTAAGGTCGGAAATGAGGCTCAATACTGAGGCGGTGGGTTATGAAAGAGGGGTCGATGCCTGGCATGTCTGCATGAGTCCAGGCGAAGACGTCTCTGTGTTCGGTCAGGAGAGCGGTGAGGTCGGCCTTGGTTTGGGGAGGTAATTGACTGCCGATTTTGGCAGTTTTGAGTGGGTTGGTGGGATCGATGTTAACTTCGACGAGTTCCTCCACAGGTTCGCCTCTGATCAGTTCGTCCTCATCTCGGACGTCAAGTCCTTCAATGATCATTGCCTCCTTCAGTTTGACCTCTTTAAGTGAGGCCACATAACATTCTCTAGCGACTCTGTTTCTCCTCGACTGCCCGACCTCAAATCGAGAGGGAACTTGAGGGCAAGGTGGTAGGTGGATATGATGGCTTGGAAGGCATTGAGGGCGGTGCAGCCGAGGATGATGTTGTAAGCAGAGGGGCAGTCGACAACAAGGAAAGTAAGCAACTTCGTGGTCTGCTGTGGGTACTCTCCAATGGTGATTGGGAGATCAATTGAGCCAATAGAGGTCACCCGGTCGCCGGTGAAACCAACCAGACGAGTTTGGAGTGGGGACAGGCTTTCTTCCCTGATCTTCAGTTGGCGGAAGCTGTTGAGGAAGATGATGTCCGACGAGCTGCCATTGTCAATGAGAACTCGTCTGACCTTATAATTGGAGAGGACGGTAAAGATGACAAGGGGATCATCATGAGGATAACGGATGCCTGTACAGTCGGCGTCCATGAAGGTAATGGGCTCTGCCCACTGCTTGGGTTGCTTGGGGGGTCGGTCTACCGTGGCGACTGTCTTGTCTGAGCCCTGTCGTATTTTTCTAAGCTCTGCCCTCTAAGCTGAGCGAGATGGCCCCCCACAAGCAAGACCACCTGAAATGACTCTAATTTCACCAACTAGTGGAGGTGGATTACCTTGAAGTCGAGGTTGTTGGGGGGGTCGATCATGCCCCTGGTCTGGTTGAGTTGGTCGCCGTAGGGGGATGTGCCTGTGATTGTCTCTGTGGGGCTCGGTCCTTTGCCTCTGCTGAGGGCAGGTGTCTGTGAATCGGCTTAGACGTCCCTGGCGAATGAGGGTCTCTACTTGATCCTGGAGGCTGATGCAGTCGTCAGTGTTATGGCCATGGTCCTGGTGGAAACGGCAATATTTGGACTGGTCTTTACAGTTGAAAGGGTTCCGCGGAGGAAGAGGCCACTTGAGGGGGTAGTCCCGTTGGATCTGGTTAAGAACTTGTTCCATGGGAGTATTGAGGGGTGTATATCGCTCGAGCAGCATCGGGTGCCGACCGGTCGGCGCGAGGAGGTCGGCCGGCATAGTGGGATGTTTGATTATGATACTGGGTGTTACTGGGTTCTTGGTCTTTTCTCTTTTCTCTGGGGGTCAGATATTTAGTTGTTGAGTCCTGCCGAGCGGCTAGAGAATCCTCGGCGTTCATGTACTTTTGGGCTTTGGCGAGCAAGGCTGCCATGGATGTCGGGGGGTTCTTAGAGAGGGAGAAGAGGAAATCGGATGACCGCAGACCAGCCATGAAGGCGGTAAGGATGACTTTATCATCATTTTCAGCAATTTGTAAGGCTTCGGTGTTGAAGCGAGTGACAAAGCTGCGCAGTGACTCCCCCTCGGTCTGACGGATGTTGAGGAGTTGGGTCGTCGGACGTCGCTGGCGTTGGGCCCCGATGAAGTGGCTCAGGAAGGAGTCACTGAGGTGTTGAAATGTGGAGACCGAATCTGGTGGCAACTGGCTAAACCATAGCCGAGCCGACCCCTTCAGTGTCACGGGAAAGGCTTGGCACATGATTTCGTCAGGGAAAGCATGGAGGATCATGAGTGTACGGTAGGTCTCCAGGTGGTCGACGGGGTCGGTTGTTCCGTCGAAGGGGTCGATGGTAGGCATTTTGAACTTGGGGGGTAGTGGTTTGTCTCGGATGGAGGCGACAAATGGGGAGTTTGCTGTAGTGGAGGGCTTATTTTGGATGTTCTGCATGACCCCTTGGAGTTGGAGTTTCATGGCTCGGAGTTCAGCGTCCCAAAGGGGAATGTTGTCACCGTGTTGTTGGCTGCTAGCCTCTCCCTCGAGGCTGGAGCTATGACGTGGGGTGGAGGAGGTGGATGTATATGTGGGTGAGGGTTGCAAGCCCCGAGTTGGGAGGATTGGGTTGTGGGGACGGTATGGCGGAACTTGTTCAGATGGGGTGGAATATCTGGAGGTGGTGGAGGAATAGGGAGGTTCCGTTGGAAGCGAGCATTGATTAAGGCATGGTTTTGTTCGGCCATACGGTTGATGCTGTTGGTGAGCTCGATGAAGTACTGTGGTGGGTTGTTTGGATTGGGAGGGTCAGTCTGGTGATCGGCAGCATTATGGTGGGAAGCCATGGATCTGGTCGTTACCATGCGTGTGATGAGGTGAAAAGGTTGCTGGAAAAGGGTCTCCAGCGGCAATGAACACAACTGGCGCACGGACAAACCGGTTTCCACAGACGGCGCCAACTGATGATACAGTTCGTCTTGGTGAATGGGCTAGACCGATCCAAGCTCCTCAAGCCCACTGGATAACCTGCAAGCAAGTTCAATCGGGGAACGGGGTAGTCCCCCGGCGAACCCTCCGGTGTATGAATTAGAAAAGGTGATGGACAAAATGTAGAGAGAGAGAGAGGGGATAGAAAACTTAACCTTCTTCTTGTCTTCGAGCTTTGCTTATATCCTTTGGTAATCATTTCGCTGTCTCAGCCGTTCTGACCTTCCCGCCGAAAGCTTACGCCGTGGTTCGTCTTGTTCAGGGTGAGGGGGCGCCATTCCGGCTGAGGGGTGTTGTCACAATAAATGCTGTGATGGGTTGCATTAATGGTGATGTGCTGTGGCAATAACTTTGCAGATCTTTGTCTGCTGACATGGCCTGTTCTGCACCCGCCACGTGTCCGAGCATCATTGGCCTTTCCTGCTCAGTTGGCCTCCAGCTGTACCGGGTTTTACTGACCGGGTTGTGCAATGGGGTCTAAATGGTGGGCTTGGGTTTACTCACGGTGGGCCGTGGTCCTTGTGGGCCTATCCCTGTCAAAATATAACTTGAAGGATGCACATCATGGGACATAAATATCTATCATGAAAAACTTCGAACAAACCAAAGGTTAATAATGTGTTCTTTCAAATCTAACATGACATATCCTTGGTCTTTCTCGCACTTTTCATCATGGTTTGGAGCCAAGCCACATTATTACTCCATGAAACAAAGACTCTACCAGCATCCCAATTACTTTCCCATTTTACTAAGCAATTGCTAACTTCTGCCATTACGAACCTAGTGTGGCCCACCTACTTACTTGAGAATTTAAAAATTACATATTTTATTTTATTATTAATTATAATTATTATTTAAGACTAAAATATTTTATTTTTTTTATTTATTTATAGTTTATTTTCTTGTTCGACAAAAAAATATTATCTTTCTTTTTTAACTAGCATGAATATATATTTCCCTTCTGAGATCACTACAAGAAAATACACTTTTGGCGACTAAAAAATTCGTCGCCAAAAGTACATATTTTAGTCGCCAAAAGTATTTCGCGACTAAATAACTTGGTCGCTGGATTTGTCGGCCATACATAGTCGCCGAAGGAAATAGCGACTAAAATCAATTTTGTCGCCATAGGTAGCAGAAAATACCGACTAACGTGTTAGTAGGCAAAAATAAATGGAATTGGGGACGAAACAATTATTAGTCGCGGATAACTGACAATCGCGACTAACATTTTAGTCGCCCAAACCGTTTAGTAAATATTTGAACTCAACTATTTAGCTACTAAGGGTTTTGTCGCGAAAAAATACAGAATCTACGGCGACGAGATTTTTAGTCGCTAATAGTGCAACTTCAGCTACTAACGTTTTGTCGGCCATGATTATTTTATTATGTTTTCGCGACTAAAGTGTTAGTAGCCAAAAATTTGTTGGTTTTTAGCTACTAAAACAGGTTGTCGCCATAGTTGTTTTGGAGTTGTTTTGGCTACTAAATGTTTAGTCGCCAAAAGTCTTTTGAGCTTTGGCCACTACACATTTAGTCGCCATAACTATTTTCCAATTTTTTTGGCTACTAAATTATTAGTCGCCATAACTATTTTTTTTATTTATTTTGGCTACTAAAAATTTAGTCGCCAAAAGATTTATTTCTTTTTAATTACCAATTAATTCGTCACCGAAAGCGTCATTTTATATTTTTGTTTTGTTTGTTTAATTTTACTAAATTTCGTCCCAACCTGTATGTATCCACCGCAACCTGTAATACGTATACAACCTGTATGTATCATCTACGTGGTTCACTTAGAACCATGAAACAAAAATGAACACCTGCTATAAATATTCCAACTACAAATAATAATGTAAACTTATGTATGAACGAACTATATATATTCCAATTACAAATAATAACATCATACATTCCAAATACGTTGGCAAAATTATGTTCTCTATACACAACATTTTTACTATACTATGCATTGTAATGACCATTTGACAAGGTACAAATTACTATAGTAATATGTACCACGACAAAAGGTAATACAAGCTCCAAAAATATTATGTACCCCACCATAAATTATGTATACGATGCATCCAAATTCCACGGTTCATTCATGCTATACCACCGGAGCAATTAATACAAGCTCCAAAAATACTTTGTACCCCGTCAAAAATTATATGTTCGATGCATCCACAAATCCACCAAAAAGTATAGGGGCGACAAAAACTTCCCAACTTTGCATAAGTGTATCTTCCGACAAAAAATTAGAAGATCCACATGTCAATACCAAAAGCCATCTACACAACAAAAATTACACCCATTAGTTCCATTGTAAACAAAAAGTTATAGCCATCTACAAAACACAAATTGCACGGATGTTAATTGTAATTTTTCATTGTATGTAAATATAGTTTGAATTTAGGAATTTGAATATAGCTTATGTACACGTTAACTTGTATTTAAAGTGCAAACAAATTTCCAAGTCAACCCCAACTCAAGTTTAGTCTAATGTGTAAACATATATATATTTTATTCATAATGGAACATATATAAAGATCGTTATCGAACATATATATATTGCTAAGCTTTAATATATTTGTATAAGCTTTATGCATTTTTCACGCCAACTCCCAACGTACACGTGCTAATTACGTCCGGTCTGTCCCCACAAGTCCTATTTGACACGAGGAAGCTACCCGTGCCATCCCCAGAGTGCTTTGGGGGCTGCTCTCAAATTTCGGCCCTCGAAACCCTTTTTTCGACTAAGTTTATGGCGTTTATCACGCCAACTTGCAACGTACACATGCTAATTACGTCTCGTCTGTCCCCACAGGTCCTATTTGACACGAGGAAGCTACCCGTGCCATCCCCGTAGTGCTTCGGGGGCTGCTGTCAAATTTCGGCCCTCGAAGCCCATTTTCGACTAAGTTTATGGCGTTTTTGACGCTAACTCCCAACGTACACGTGATAATTACGTCCCGTCTGTCCCCACAGGTCCTATTTGACACGAGGAAGCTACCCGTGCCATCCCCGTAGTGCTTTGGGGGCTGCTCTCAAATTTTGGCCCCCGAAGCCCTTTTTTCGGCTAAGTTTATGGCGTTTTCCACGCTAACTCCCAACATACACGTGCTAATTACGTCCCGTCTGTCCCCATAGGTCCTACTTGACACGAGGACGCTACCCGTGCCATCCCCGGAGTGCTTTGGGGGCTCCTCTCAAATTTCGGCCCTCGAAGCCCTTTTTTCGGCTAAGTTTATGGCGTTTTTCACGCTAACTCCCAATGTACACGTGCTAATTACGTCCTGTCTATCCCCACAGGTCCTATTTGACACGAGGAAGCTACCCGTGCCATCCCCGAAGTGCTTTGGGGGCTGCTCTCAAATTTTGGCCCTCGAAGCCCTTTTTTCAACTAAGTTCATGGCGTTTTTCATGCTAACTCCCAATGTACACGTGCTAATTACGTCCCGTCTGTCCCCACAAGTCCTATTTGACACGAGGAAGCTACCTGTGCCATCCCCGGAGTGCTTTGGGGGCTCCTCTCAAATTTCGGCCCTCGAAGCCCTTTTTTCGGCTAACTTT
This sequence comes from Camellia lanceoleosa, assembly GCA_025200525.1. Lineage (NCBI taxonomy): Eukaryota > Viridiplantae > Streptophyta > Magnoliopsida > Ericales > Theaceae > Camellia > Camellia lanceoleosa. The sequence continues at coordinate 145,682,884 of CM045759.1, read as the reverse complement.
ATGGTGTTTTTCACGCTAACTCCCAACGTAGACGTGCTAATTACGTCCCGTCTATCCCCACAGGTCCTATTTGACACGAGGAAGCTACCCGTGCCATCCCCGGAGTGCTTTGGGGGCTGCTCTCAAATTTCGGCCCTCGAAGCCCTTTTTTCGGCTAAGTTTACGGCATTTTTCACGCTAACTCCCAACGTACACGTGCTAATTATGTCCCGTCTGTCGCCACAGGTCCTATTTGACACGAGGAAGCTACCCATGCCATCCCCGGAGTGCTTTGCGGGCTGCTCTTACATTTCGGCCCTCGAAGCCCTTTTTTCGACTAAGTTTATGGCGTTTTTCACGCTAACTCCCAAAGTACACGTGCTAATTACGTCATGTCTATCCCCATAGGTCCTATTTCACACGAGGAAGCTACCCGTGCCATCCCCGTATTGCTTTGGGGGCTGCTCTCAAGTTTCGGCCCCCCAAGCCCTTTTTTCGGCTAAGTTTATGGCGTTTTTCACGCTAACTCCCAACGTACACGTGCTAATTACGTCCCGTCTGTCCCCACAGGTCCTATTTGACACGAGGAAGCTACCCGTGCCATCCCCGTAGTGCTTTGGGGGCTGCTCTCAAATTTCGGCCCCCGAAGCCCTTTTTTCGGCTAAGTTTATGCCGTTTTTCACACTAATTTTAATTTTCTTTTACACATTGTCCAGTTCAAAATAGTGTTTGTTTTATTTGTATAGCTTTATTATTAACAATCACATATTCATTCTTCATAGTTACAGTTTTGAAATCAAAGCTCCTTTGTAGTAGTTATATTGCACTAGTTATATTGGACTAAATCAAATTTCATTCTAATTTATCTTGGTTTCTTCAGTTAGTCTTAAATCTCAAATCACATGCAATTGGACTTGGTTACCTTACAGAAATCAGAGTACGGTCCTTTGTGTAATGTATCAAAACACCAGGTCAGCTGCTGCAATGTCTACTCACATTATGCCTCATAACCTATTCGAAGCACATCACAAAAAAAATATTTCCATACCAACTTTAGAAAACAATTCTATGTTAATATTAACCATATTTTTTGTACAACTTGAAGTGTCAAGAAAATTATGTTTACCGAATAGTAGGATGACCATCTGAACCTGGCAAGAGGGTTGTGAGCCGTGACACCACGTCGTTTAGATGATTCAGTTGTACTTGTTGTGCCTCCCGTGCTTTTTTTTCTTCATCAACTTGTTTGATCAGCTGCTCTCTTTCCCTTGTAATTTCCTCCCGATCTCGTTCGCGCGCCTCTTTCTCCTTCAATAGCTCCTCCTGATCTCTTTGCCGCTCCTCTTTCTCCTTCAGGAACTCCTCGTGATCACTTTGACGCTGCTCACGAAGAACCTCCAGTTCCGCTCTCATTAACTCCATATGTTTATCACGTGCTCGTGCGGCACTAGAAGCTGTGGAAGAGAGTTGTGGGCCTATCCCACATCCACGCAAGTAATTTTTTTTTTCCCCGAGCACTTGCCTTGATATTTCTTCGTGGGTCAATGGCAACCCCGCAACGGTGGCCGTCACTTGTAGATTCACCATATCATCCTGTAATGCCAACAAAACAATAAAGTCAAGATGGGAGAAGGAATTTAAAAAAACTTTATTAATTGATATGCATCACACTTGGTTTCAACATTCAATACTCACATGTAGCTCACCACATTTGGGGTCAATCCAATCTCCCGTCTTCTTAGACTTGTGTGCTTTCTTATAAAATTCGGGGAAATCTATATCCCCATCCTCATTTGCCTGTTACGTTGGGAAAAAATCCCTTGACGAATTAGTACATGGTAATTAATATTCACAATCAAGAAGAATCAATCATCCATTACATTACTAAATTAACTTCTCACCATAAGCGACATTGCAATAGGAAATGATCGCGATCCACTTGTATGATTATAGGGGAGCATACCCCTATTTGCTTTACCAGCCGTAGACCGTTTCTATGAAAATAGTAAAAAACAAAAACAAAGAACATGCTTTACTAAGTTTCAGTCAAGAAGTTCTACATCTATTACTGAAGAAGTTTTACATATTAACACATAAATTAATTTCAATAATGGGCTTTCTAATTAATTTGTTACCAAGTGAGATTCGTCTTTCCAAGCAACATCAATCAAATATTTCCAGTCCTCCAAGCTCACTCCACTAGGCGGATGACTATAGGGGTCATCAACACCCTTTTCCTCAAGTTCGAGGAACTCTTGCTTTAGATTGTACCTCCAATCCTTGTATAGCAAATATGCCTTCCTATCGAGGATCTGTTGAGCTTGTTCATCATTATCAAAATCATCGCCGATAACAAACTTGTCCTACAAACATAAATACAGAATTAGTAGAACAATTCATTTAACCAATTACAAATTACATAATAAAGACATTACGGCAAGATGAATATCATACTAGCACCGCTTGGATGACCGCATCTTTGGTACTTTGATCAATTTTTATCCATGACTTCACGCTCTGAAGAGGGCACAACCGTCTAATTTGAAGGCCCAACTCATTCGTTACTAGGGTTGCATTCCCTCCTGTGATTGTGTTCAACACTCGATTGACATAGACGTGTAATTTCTCCCATTTTTTCCTAGCAATTTTTTTCTGCACGCCTTTGCCTAATGTAGGCCCTCGAACACGAGTTGACCTCGTTTGCCCTGCTACAAAAGGGGAACGTAGTCGAAATAACAAACATTGCTAATGGGAACGTAGTCAAAATTACAAGCGACCCTCTTGTTCTTTGCCGACTCTTGTTGTTTGCATAAAATCGGACGTAAATTATGCATACTATTGCTACCAGCTACTGTTTGGCTGCATACAATCTTGGAAAATTATGCTACAACTTGGATAAAGCCTTGGTAAATTATGCATAAAGTCTGCGTAAATTGTTATGCCTACTGTTGCTACCAACTTGGAAGGTTGTGTACCTAATATTTTATTTGTTGTGTAAGTGTCCTTGTCATGTGTATATTACTATTTAGTTTTTTTTTCCTTTGTTTTTATTTGCCTTTATGGGGTTTTTATTGCCTTACTTGATGACTTATGCACCCCCTCCCCAAAAAAAAAAAAAAAAAAAAACCAAATTTTTTTTTAAACAACTAAATAGTATGCTCTTACCCACTCCACCTGGCTGCGTCTCCTCCACCATAGTTTGTGTATCATCTGGTGGTTGCGTCTCATCAGAGAACGTCATTGGGGTGCCAATCTCCTGTTGGCATGCTTCAGATGTTGATAGTACGTTGCCACTTGTTGCTCTCTTCCGTCGGCCTGTCTTGACTCCCGGAACCATTGTACCTACATTACGTAACAAACGTACATGACTAATAAACATCGCATAAATTAGTAGTATAATTGCTGCAATAATGACACAACACTGTCTACTCAATAATAAAATGCTCGTTAAGCAATGGTAAACTAAGAGAACATGATGGTGATACACATTACTAAATTTTGCAATTATTATTAACAACAACGTAATCATCAAATATCAGTAGCACTATTCCGTCGACAAAACACCACCCTAACTCCGCCAACTAAAAAAATGCTCAAGAGCACCATAAGACATGGTTAGTCAACCAGAAAGGCACCATTTGATTTGCGAATCATGACTCAATGCTGGCATTACAAAAATTATCAGCACAGCAATTTCTCCTTTGTTTAAGATGCTTGTTATACCTTCACATCATTGATATGGTCTCAAAAGTTGTTAATAACCCTTAAACATGTGATACCCATATGAGGTGGTATTTTTAAAATATCAAATACTATATATATGATTTATTATTAATAGTTTCCTATTTACATAAAGTTCTAATATAATATAGCCAATAATGAACAATCCCACATCAATTAATCTAGCAATTTCCTTCCTACTCAAACCCCTGACTTTAAATTAAAATTAAAATTTTTTTATTCTGAAATTTTTAAAAATAGATTTGTAATTATTTTTATTAGGTTCCCATAGCTATAGATGTAATTTTTTGTTTTGTATATTTGCGTATTGTTTAAAAATAATTTCATTAACTAATCCATTACATAAATTAATAAATATTTATTTTTTACTATCTTATAATTTCATATTAGTGGAAATATGAAGGAACAAAATCATATCAACTCAATCGGAGAGAAAGGATATTATGTCAAGTTACCCGACGAAGATGCCCGGCGACAACACCGAAAAAGCCTGTTGTCCCTACCACCGTAAAGAGAAAAGATGCCTGCATGACTGAATGAAATCAAATTCATGGAGAACATAATACTTACGAATTATATTGGTTTAAATATTGCAAAAATAAGAAAAGAAAATCAAATGGAAGGCACAGGTGTACAGAATTAAATGTATGCAATGGAATGTATGCTCCTTTATTGTTACAGGTTAAACAAAACATTTAGTATAGGGCAACTTACATCATTTCTAACACTTGGGATTGCTAGGTTCTCCGCGTTTTTACTTCCAAGAGTTAGGATTGCAAGGTTCTCCACTTTCTCCTTCACAGCACTTCCAGATTTGCTGCACAGCCCCTAGTAACAGTTGAGTAAAATTAATCATGAATTCATGGCAACTTACTTCTTTTAGTTTTGTAAAGAGACTAAACTCACATTTTGCCAATTCTTCTTCAACAATGAAAGCAGAAAATTAACACTCAATTGCACATTTTGAAAACAGCAACTCCCATGCACAGAACCTACTTCAGCTGGAATTTGACTGTCACTTTAGTCTCATTAACTTTAGACTCGACAGGTTCTTGATGAGTGACAGGGGTAGACAACTTCCTTGCATTGGAAGAAATGGAACTAGTCAGATACGATCCATGGTAACTAAGAAATTGAGACATAATAATGAAGAACAAAAAAATAAAAAATAAAATTCCCAGTTTATATATCAGCAGCCCAAGTAAAGAAACAAATCTTCTTTATATGTTATGTAACTTCATTCTAAAGAATCACATAAATACAAGATTCCATAAATCACATCCCAAAAGATGCAAGTATACAATCACAATACACCCCAAAATCAAGTTAGATAATCATCTCAGATGGCTAGAGTTAGTTAGGTAATGAAAAGGAGTCTGATTCCATACTACTTTTGCACCAGATAAGACTGCATGCTTGAAGTCTTCACAGGCATTAAGTGGCAGCAGACTGGGTTGCTCAGCTATGGTATCTTCGCAGGAATTAGAGGGAACAACATTCAGATTTGGTGTAGGTAGTTTTGTCTTCTGCAGTGAGATGGTTGTTTGGCAATGTTGTGAGCAGGTTGCTCTGCTCTGGAAATCTATTCTGTGGCTGCCTAATCTATGAGTTTGGCTTCAAGTTTGGTGATCTGCATGCTACTAGTTGTTATGTTTCTCGTTGTTAATTTTAGGCATAGTTTGGGATTAGATGTTCAAAGCCAACCCAGTTTAACATAAGTTTATAAAAATAATATTTGTTTGTAATTTAAATTGTTAAACCTCTTAAATCCCTTGAAGAATTGAACCCTTTGACCTCTTGTCTTTGCTCTTAATTGTAGTCAAATGAGACATAATGTCTAGCATGTTACTTTATTTTGTCGGAGGATAAAAGTTGTAATTTAGTTGGATTAAATGCTAAGCAAGTATAATATAGAGAGTCTATTGTTGGACTAGTCATAACAAATTTATCAACGAACATACTAATCAAGACACAAAGCTTAAATATAGATTTCACTACTTAATTTGAGATTCATTTAATCATGTGTTTATATATTTGTCAGCCTTTCTAACATTAGGTCCATTGGCTAATGCCCATATCTCATCGGTTGCTTCGGGTGAGTTTTCATTTCGCAATTGGTTCATCTACACAAGAAAGTATGTCATGTCAATGCAAAGTTAGAATAATTCAACGTTAGCTCCACACTTTACAGTAACACGTTACAGAATCTTACGCGATCTTTGAACCATTTAGGAAATTCTTTGCATTGTCGCGTTGCAATGTTGCATGAACTTCCATATTTTTGTTGTAACACGAGCTTATGTTCCCTAGTTAAAACGAAGTACGTCATAAGTAATTGGAATAATGAAGACTTTAAAAAATAAAAACCATGTAGGAAAGGTATGTTGCGTATATGACGAAAAAGCGTACTTTAGATATTCGTCCACTTCCAAACTATTGTGTAGGACAAACCAATGAGCCAATTCGCGGTCCGCTACGGACACATCAACTGCCCTTGGGATTTGACCAAAAAGACGAAGATTTTGAGTGAAAATCGCCAACCCCGGGCCATTGTCACCCTCATCATAGTTCCTTTCTTCCCGGTTAAACACCGTTTCAACTCCATGCAAATACATTGAACAAAACATCGTACACTCTTTGGATATGTAGGCCTCAGCAATGGATCCTTCTGGATGAGCTTTGTTGCCCACAAATCCTTTAAGAAGTCCAAGCATCCTATACGTAAACATCGGCGTGATCGTCAGTATGTTCATATTGAACTATAATTAGAAGAAAAAATTTCTGACTCGTTGTTATACCTCTCAATAGGATACATCCATCGATATTGGACAGGCCCTCCAAGCCTAGCCTCGTATGGCAAATGAATTGCCAAGTGGACCATCACATCAAAAAAAGCAGGAGGAAAAATCTTTTCAAGCTTACAAAGTATAAGTACGATTTGTTCTTGCAATTTCTCCAAATCAGTCACCCTCAATGTCTTCGAGCAAAACTGTTTAAAAAAAGTTCCAAACTCAAACAATGTGGTCCCAATCTCGGTAGGAAGGTATCCTCGCATCCCAATGGGAAGAAGGCGTTGTAGAAGGACATGACAATCATGACTCTTGAGGCCAACTAACTTAGAACCATTCGCGGTGACCCAATTGGATACATTTGCCACATAGCCATCAGGAAACTTAATTGATTTCAAGAAATCAGAAAACCCTATTCGTTCTGCCGGGGACAATGTGTACAATGCCGGAGGCTTTTGGAAAGAGCCATTCGCATGCCTTATCAAGTGTAACTCCTTCCGTATTCGCATGTCCTCTAGATCCAAACGTGCTTTGTCGGTGTCCTTGTTCTTGCCATCAATGCTCAATAGTGTCCCAAGCAGATTGTCACATATATTCTTCTCTATGTGCATGACATCAAGGTTATGTCGAAGCTTAAGTGTTTTCCAATAGGGTAGGTCGAAAAGAATGCTTCTTTTTGTCCAGTTCCGAGTTGGATTTTCAGTCCGTTGTCTTTTTTGGTTGGTTGGATGCTTTCCATATGGCATGTACGTCTCCAAATTAATTTGCTCCAGTATTTGTTCTCTCGATAGCTCCACAGGTTTGGACCGATTCTCAATGTCACCGTTGAATAGCTTACTTCTACGCCAATTATGGTTCTCAGGTAAGTACCGCCGAGCACCCATAAACCCTATCTTATTGCGCAAACGCTGAGATGATGCATCCACGTTACAATTAGGGCAGGCCAAGTAACCTTTTGTACTCCAACCAGACAACGAACCATATGTAGGGAAATCGTTGATGGTCCACATGACTGCTGCATGCATTGTAAATATTTGGCCGGTAGAGGCATCATATGTTTCCACACCATGCTCCCACAGATTAGTTAACTCTTCTACTAATGGTTGCAAGTAAACATCGATGTCCCTTCCAGGTGCGAATCGTCCAGGAATAAGTAATGACATCATGAGAAATGGATCTTTCATACACTTCCATGGGGGTAGATTGTAAGGCATTAAGATTACAGGCCACATGCTGTACGATGTACTCATATGTCTGAATGGATTGAAACCATCCGTGGCAAGCCCTAGCCGTACATTCCGAGGATCCGCAGAAAACGTAGGATGCAACCTATCAAAGTCCTTCCATGCCTCACCATCAGCTGGATGTCACAATACTCCATCATCCACACGCTTTTCTTTGTGCCATCTCATATATGCAGCTGTTTTTTTCGACATGTAAAATCTCTTCAACCTCGGTGTCAAAGGAAAGTACCTCAGTATTTTCTGTGGAATTTTTTTACCCGTCTTGTCGTTCAACTTGTATCTAGACTCGGTACATGTAGGGCAATTCTCCAATGTGGCGTTGTCCTTCCAAAATAAAGTATAATCATTCTTGCATGCATGAATGGGCTCATATCCCAAACCCAACTCACATAAGAACTTTTTCGCTTCATAAAGGGTCCATGGAACATTTTCATCACACTTTGGGAGAATGTCTTTGAAAACTTGCATAACCATATCGAAAGATTTGTTGCTCCATTTATTGTACACCTTCACGTAAAGCATCTTAATTACGAAGGACAAAATGGAGAACTTTTCACACTCTGGATATACTTGACGTTGAGCAACATCGAAAAACTTCATGAACTTACACAAATTGTGCCTCTCCAAACTAGTATGTTCTTCGTCGATATGATCATCCATGAGACCACTCATGTAAATCTCTTGTAACATGGTTGGAAGTTCATCCACATTTTCGTGATTGGTTGTCATTCCAGCTTGGTCGGTTTGAGTATCATCGTTTCGCATAGTAGGATGACCACGAAATAGGGGAACACGTTCCCCGTGGTGGACCCAAGTGCGATAAGAACATGCGATTCCTCTTCGAAGCAAGTGCAACCGAACAACATGGCGATGTAATTTCGTGCCGTTCAAGCAATCAACACAAGGACAACGGATTTCATCCTGCGGCCCTAAATTCTTCGTAGCGAACTCCATAAATGACTGAACACCTTGTATATACTCTTCACTTTTTAGCCTATCTGTTATCATCATCCAACTCTTGTCCATTCTTGGAATAGTACACATGAAGCGAAGATGAACCTGGGAATCGACAGCAAATTGGAAAAATACTCTGTAATGGAAGAGAGCTTAAGTAAGTTTACGGGCTCGATTAGCATTGCTTTTTGAAGTGAAGAAAATAGTAATAACAGATCGGTCTCAGCTTGTAGAATGTAACCTTTTATCCCTTTCAGACAAACCAAATCTACACAACTTTAATATGAACCATCAAGATTTGGCTTTAAAGGAACAATAATGCACTAATGTCAAGTACATTTGAGGTGTATGTTGCAAAAACAAGGCTTGAACCCTTGATACATTTAGATAGGAACACCAACAATGGCCACCGTCACTCTCTTCTCATTAGAAAATGGGTTTATTTATTATTGCATAGCTCATATTCTCAATTTAGATTGCCACAAAAAAAATTACAAAAAGAGAAAAAACAACATATTTCATCAATCTCAGAAACACTTTGTCTTTAACTTTGAAAACTCTTTCTCACATATTTTCAACAAACTTTCAGTTTGATATTGAGATTAAACAATATCTCAACAAGTAGAGTTTAGCATTTTTCACGCTAATTTTGACATTAAACAATATCACAGGAGCACTGAAGAACTAGAGATGGCCCAAGCCTATTGAAGGCCTAGACAAATGAAATGTAATTAGAATATGGTTTGGTGCCTTACATTGGCCATTGCCATTCTATTATTGTCCCCATTCTACAGTAAGATAGTGCAACTTCTTGTGCAACTTAGATTGTCAAGTTAGGTGCTTTCAGAATCAACGGTATGGTTGAAAGGGTACAGCTATCCTGGGAGATCAGAGAGATTATTTTTCATCTGTTTTCAACAAATTATGAGTGAAAGGATGACCATGTACTGTAATCGTCATATTGACCAGATTATCGTCTATTGTTTCTATGGAGTTCCAAAGGTTTGCAATACAAAAATGTGAGAGTATTTAGGATATTGATTAATCACACTTTGTAATCCTAATGTCTTATGTGCTGGCCATAGATTTTTGAACTAAGGCTGACTTTTAAAGAAATTATTTTCAACTATAGAAATCAACAACAGTGTAAACCTCAAGTTTTTCGTAGTGTGTTTGTTGATAGGTCATCAACACCCCGTGATGGGGTATGTGTTCATAATGTATATGTTTAACCCATGTATCCTGAAAGGTAGTTCTATATTTTTTGAACTATCTTTGTCTTACTATTCTTGAAATGTGTAGAGAGAAGTACTGAAATATCTGAGTTTTCAGTCAAACAATAATGTAAGGGTCATGAAGAGTATACACTACAAAAACAAACCAATTTGGATGTGTCTACTTGTTGTAAAAGGAGAATGCAGATAGTTTATAATTTTAAAATTGCAATTCTTTAAGGTCCAAAAAATATATATTGAATTGAGGTGTTTCAAACGACAACTACCTAACCCAATGTAGATGCGGAGCTGAAGTATATCACTTTTCTTTCGTCTCTTGAATAAAGTGGTCAGGGGCTTATTCTGAAGTGTTTTGGTGGATAGGAATTGGGATAGATGATCTCATACTATGATCATCAGGCTTATTCTCAACTGATTTGGTGGTTACGATTCGAGTTAGGGGAGAGCAAGGTTGAATTTGGTTTGGTTTTGAAGTAAACTTAAGATCGAATTATTAGCTATGGTTTTATGAAATTTGGAATCAAATTGAATCTTGAAAATATTGAAAGTTTTCAACCAAACTATGAAAACGGGATTCATTTCAATTTGGAACAACGATTTCTATAAACAAGTCATCATGCACAATATAATGACAACATTCTCAAATATCATACAATATATAATCATTTTACAGATAATAATTATTTGAATAATTGTTTAAAATTAGTCTTATCACTATATAAGAACACCGTTGTAGGAGAAGAGGGTTAAGGACTTATTTGCAAGAGAAAAGGGAAAAAAACTTATGAATATATAAGTGATATTGAGAAGATACTTAAGTGTATGACAAATATATATACTTGAGAATATATATATATATATGTATATATTTAAATAAATGGAACTAAATTTCAAATAAAAATCATAACTATAAAATCATGGACCTAACTGTCAAGAAGTAGGATTGAATCGAACCGATTTGTGATCTTTTTAAAAAAAAAAATTCTTTTACTTAATTCGAATTTGAGTCACACCATCGGAACATTTGGAACATTTTCGATGCAAAAAACAGAGGCACATTTATAATGATAAGAGTAAATCAGGAAAAGCCTCCAAAATCAACAACTGTGCTCAAAAAACAGAGGCACATTTCGAACATTTTCGAACCGATTTGGAACATTTTCGCCAATACAGAGGCACAATTAACAATACAAAAAAGAATCCAAATCCCAAATCCAAATGGGCAATCCGCAATTTCAACCACATCCATTGACGAAGTGAGGAAAAGCCCTAAAAATTTGTGTACGAAATAAATGGAAAATGAAAGGACAAAAACATATCAAACCCTAAAATTAATCGTGAGAGAAGGGGGTGGGAGAGACATCGAGAACCAGATAGAAGCAGATACAACCAGACCAAGAGAGAGAGGGAGAGAGACGACAGAAACATACCTGCGATGGTGATGATCGCCGATTTGCAGTGGTGCTGGTGGCGAGCGGCGGTGGCCTGCGATCGTGATGATCGGCGGTGGTGAGCGACTGGTTTCGTAGGGACGGGTTTGGTATGTTGTTGTCGGTGTGTGAGAGTGAGACAAAAGAGAACAAAAGGCTCTGTGTGTAATATATATGTACTGGGCGTGAAAATTACTTTTCCCTCTAAAAAAAAAATTCAACATTTCGCGACTAAACCGAAATTTGTCGCCAAAATGTATGTTTGGCGACAAAAAATTGGTCGCCGAAGATACCGTTGTGGCTACTAAAATTCAAAATTCGTCGGCAATACTGACTATACAACGACTAACAAAGATTTGGTTGTCAAAAAGTAATCAGAAAATGTCCTTTTTTTAGGCGACAAAAATGTTTAGTTTGTCGCCAAATAAGCCCTACGGCGACAAAATAAAATATTGGTAGCCTAAACTGGTAAAAATAGCGACTAAAGGGGAATTTGGTCGCCAATGATACTTTATGGCGACTAAAATACTTTAGCCGCTAAAAGGTTTGAATGGATGCCGACGGAAACTGATATTTAGTCGATGAATGTTGTGTTTTTGGCGACTAAAATTGGTTTAGTCGCCAATTTTAGTCGCCAAACATGTATTTTCTTGTAGTGGATTTTCTTAATTAGTAAGAATTATTTTAGAATAAATAAAGGTATAAACTGTAAGGTTATATAGTTTAAGTTTAGAAAAAAGATTGGGAGTTCTAAATTAAGAACTCTAATAACTTTAATTGGTGTGTGGGTCTTATGTGATGTGATGTCTTGGTCTTGATTGTTTTTTTTCGTTTCCACATCATTAGCTCCCAAATTAGAGGGATGTATAATTTCTGTTAAGTTTATAATTGATTAATAAAAATCGAGAGTTTTTCTCAATTTTGTTCATTCTTGGAGAGAGTATTTCTAGTTCGGATTTATTCATGATTGATCTTATTGTTTGCTCATCTTTCTGATATGCTTTCCAGCATCACCCACTCATCTCCCAGCAAGTTAATTGAACATCTCAAAATACATTAGTGTTTTTTGCACAGTAAAAATTGCAGAAATGAACACACAATAAATAAATCAGTATGTAAATCTAGTGTGATCTAGATTCATTCTAGAATGAACCTGATTTTCATGTATATTTTCTTTCCACATTTTTTTGTACGTGACGTTATTATTATTATCTAAAAAATGTTTGAAATTTACTTACATCATGTGTTTGGGCAGAATTATAGTGCTTGGTACAATTGTGATTAACAAAAAATTAGACTATTTAAATGAAAAATATTTTTTAAATTAAAATCTTGTTGACACCACTTTCACCACTATATCACCATCACCATTATCATTGCACCGCCTCCACTCTTCCTCCTGCTACCATCACCCCAGCATACTATTTTCAAGAATACAATTAAACATATAAAAAAGCATTTTTTTTAATAACCTTTGGCCACGTTTATTTGGTAAATTAGGTTGGATGTAATTATTAGTAAAAAGATTGTTAATGTAGGGATTGTTAATGTAAGTAAAAGTGTATTTATTTTGAGAATAGGGTGAGAGATGGCTAGTGATTGAATTGTTAAATTATTTTTATATAAAATAAATAAATAAATTATTTCGGTATTAAAAAAACTAAAACAAACAGGTGCACTTGTTAAAATAAATAAATAAATAAAAAAGAATGTTTTTTTATATATAAAGTACACCTAATCCGCTCACTATTTTTCTAATTCTATTCAGAATTCACTCCAGCTAATCCCCTAGTGAGAGGGATTACTTAACCCTCCATACTAGTAATCTCCCCTTCCAAATTAACACCAACAAACTGTGAGTACGACCTACAATCATATCAATCCAGTCCAGCCACTCACACTTAAACAGACATGGCCTTTATATATAAAAACAGCTGCGAAGAGAACTCATAATCTAAAGTGATTGTCAGTAAATGATGGAGTGTTGAGGAGGGGGCAAGAATAATTGCATATTCTTCTTGACAAAATAACATGGTAAGATCCCTAGACATGCACACCCATCCCAGCCTTGCTCATCACAGCCTCACATTCAGACTTTGAATTTAATATAATTATCTTGAAAATGGAAACAGCTGCAGAAACATGCTCACGAAGTGCATGTGCCACCCTCCGTCCTCCACATGCATACAGGTCTACTTCTCCTGTCCCTTAGCTACCTTACATCGGATGTATACACACAAGACCCTTGAGTTCGATTTTGTTTTGTGTGAATAAATTACAAATTTTTATTATAAAATTATGAGTTCCATATTTTTTTTTTTTTTGGGCCTGTGAATAAATTATAAATTTTTACTAATCTAAGCTTGTGAAGCTTACAATTTTACACGGTGACAATATATTTTTGAATTAAATTCATTTTACACTCCATTGTGTTTTGGAGCTGGAACACTTTAGATGCCTATCATTTAAATATAGTTAGAAAATCCCTATATGTGGTTTTGAACTAAAGTGCTAACATTAGTTTTTACATCTAAACTAACGGAAGGTGTATTGCACACATCATTTTTTAGAGTGAATTTTGTTTTTTGAAAATTTAAAATGAAATTAATACAACAAAAGGACAATTTTATCTCATTTTCTCTAAATCTAAAATTAGATTAATATGTTAATTAAATTAAATTAAATTATAATATAATTAAGAATTGATCTAAAATATAATTAAATAAAATACTATAAAATAAAAAATAATTAAGAATTGATCTAAAATGTAATTAAATTAAAATTAGATTAACATGTTACAAATTATAATAAATAATTAAGAATTTATAATTAATTATGACCTAAAATATAATTAAATTAAAATTAGAATAAAAATTTAAGAATTACTATAAATAATTAAGAATTTATAATTAATTGTGATTTAATTTAATTAATACTAGACATTATAAATTATGTATATGGGAAATGAGAGAGAAAGAAAATAACAAAAGCATAGAATTTGAGGGTATTATATTCATTTTACATTTATAATTAACGGGATTAATGATTACATTCTAGTCCAAAATCATATAAGGACAACTATTTTTAAAAGATAGAAAGTAAAGTGCTATCAATTGCCATACTACATAAAGGTAAAATAAATTTTACCCAATATTTTTAGACATGAAACTTACTATTTTAAATCAACCATAAACTTTTTATTATTGACACTTTCAAATTCATTTCCACTCGCCTCCACTCGAATGCATATAATGGCCAAACTGACATTTCTAATGTGCATGTACATTGTACTTACAAGTATTTATATACTAGGAGCGCTCACGGACCCGATCGATTTGTTAAAATTGATCTACTTTGATCCGATTTGATTCAATTCATTCGTTTTTAAGCGATTTTAAAAGTATGGATGAATGCAGATAGAGATTTTCCAAATTCACCTATGTTCGGATGGATGGCGAATAGAATAGCACCCGACCCAACCCGATCTATCAACCCTCCTTAAGAAAATGATGTTGCTTTTATGTTTCATATGACAAAAAAAACGACATTTTATTTGGTAATAATATTAGCAACTTATGAAATATAAAAGTTTGACCTTTATTTTAATTAAAAAAAAATGAAGAATAAAAATTTTTAGATTAAAATAAGTTCTAAAATAGTAAAAACAATTACTCTACAATAGTTTTTAAAAAGTATAACATAGTAAAGCCCAAATCACCAAATCGATATGCATACACCTATGCTAACCATTCACATTTGCTAACCAAGCGGACAGATGCACATTAATTTTTTTCACTCCACCCAAATTAGGACGAATGGCGGATGGGAGACTGCCCGACTTAACCTAATCTACAAACACCCCTATTATATACATATATGTATATATTTTACTTGAGAAACTATATGGTACACAATGTGCCTCTAGTTACGAATTTTGTGGTTTTTGTTATGATTTATTGGAGTATTATTTATGATTGGATTATGACTTAGTTATACACATTATAGTCAATGGCGACTCTAGAAATCATTGTATATAGGATCACTCCACAAGTTTAAGTTTCACAAATTCTATAAATAAATAAAAAAATTATAAACAACATTCACTTTGTTTGGTTTTGAGTTTTTGAACGTAGTTCAAATTTTTTGTTTTTCTTGTTTTGTTGTTTTTCGGAAACTCCTTTTTTGTTATTTACTCAATTTTCTATTTTTTTATTTTGTAGATTCATCTAGCTTAAATATATCTTAAAAGTAAAATATTATTTTGAAAAATTAATAAAAAATAAAAAAAACAACAAAAAAAAAAAAAATCTTTTTTTTTTTTTTTTTTTTTTTTTTATTTAATAAATCTTGTATTTAATTTTCACTAGTATTTTACTTTTTACATGTATATAGATTAAGTAAATTTTAAAATTTTAAAATATACTTAAAATATTTAAAAATTTCACTAAGGATATTTTAAAAAATGCAAAAATAAAACTCAAAAACTGATTTTAAAAACGCTTAATCGAATAGAGTGATTTAAACTTCTCAAATAGTAAGTCTCTAATGGATGTAGATCCCTATTTGATAGAGTCCCTTCATTTTTTAATAACATTAAACTATATTAGATAAAATAATAACAATATAAATAATTTATTTTTTTACAAGATTTTAGATAATTTGATAAGTCCAGGGACACAATCAACTTCTATATGGAGTCGCCCCTAATTGTAGTACATGATATTAGTTATAATATTATTTTAATTATAATCTAAAAAAAAATTTGTTATACTTTATGTGATTTTGTATAAGACAATTAAAATTTAATTATTTAGTCATTATGATAACCCATATTATATGACACATGAATCCTACATTTAATAGTATTATAGTTCCATATCTTCAGTCACAAGCTATTATCTGATTGGTCGATAAATAAAGTAATTTTCAAGTCTCCTACTTTGATGGGCAAGTAGAGTTATAGTCGTATTAGAAAATTGGTCCTCTCTCTTCCTAAAAAAGTACATTTAGGCCACCCATCAATTAATCGAAGTTTAACATATTCAAGGGTCAAGAGAGAGAGCTTTATCCACTAATATTAGCTTTGTGTTCAACCAACTTTGGATCACCCAAAGGTTTCGTATAACAGATCTGGGTATGTTATTTATTTTCCGCATTATGTTATTATTTATGAAAATCATGATAATTCACAATTTTGAATTATGGAGTTTATTATATGCATAACACCATAAAGTTATTTACATGAACACGTGTAGTCTTTAATAAAAGACATCTTTAAATACACTCCACACTTAAGGATTATATTGAGCAAGTTGCTAGTGTTGTAGTACATGAAAGGTATTATGTCACACTATTGGTGTAAAATCGCCATGACTCGCATTAGTGAATTGTTTAATTATAATATTATGATGATGACCAAATTAAGGTAAGGTTGTATATGGTTTATTGCGCGCCTAATGTTTACCTTATTAAATCTTAACGTATGTTATCATATGGACTAAGTGAGAGAATGTAAGACTAAATTTAATTATTTAGTCATTATGGTGACCCACATGATATGCCACACATGAATTGTAGACTTAATTGTATTCTAGTTCCATATTTTAAGCCACGAGCTATTATCTGATTAGTCAATAGATGGAATAGTTTTCAAGTCTCCTACTTTGATAGGCAAGTGCACTTATAGTTGTATTAGGAAATTGGTTTTCTTTTTATCTATAAAAGTACATTTAGATCACCCACCAATTAATCTGAATTTGAGAGAGAAATATTTTTCCACCAATATTAGGTTTGTGTTCAATCAATTTTGGATCACTTGAAAGTTTTGTATAATAGAGCCGGATATGTTATTTAATTTTCGCATTATGTTATTGTTTTTGAAAATTATAATAGTTCACGATTTTAGATTATGGTGGTTGTCATATGCATAACATCATAAAGTTATTTACATGTGGTATCAGAGTCGTGTTAAGAATTATTATGATTTTCATTTTTTAAATTCAATTAAACCTATTGATTTTGTATTCAGATCACGGATTGCTTCTATGCCCTTTAATTGATTTTATTGGTGGAGCATGCATTAGTTATTATCTAATCAATTGATTTCATTGGGTTAAAAATGTATATAGAGTGTGCCAGTAAGGATCTGAAATGTCCTCACAGATAATAAATGTCAATTTTTATCAAACGATTATGTTTAAGGTTCTCTTAGAATCAATGAATAGGACTTTCCTGTGTTGTGTTGAAAAGATGAACCAATGTTATAGGTGCTATTTGGCAATTCCATTTTGAGGCTAAAATAGCCTGAAAAACTAAAATATCTAAATAGCCCAAATAGTACCTAAATCAATAATTTATATTTTAAAAAAGAAGAAGAAGAAAAGCAGCTAGGCAATGGCTAGCCTACACTATCAACGTGACAGTGTAGGCGCTGTGCAGTGTGATAGCTAGTCCACAGCTGATAAATTACAATTTTGTCCCTTTAGATTTGTATTGAAAAATGTGAGGTTAGGGACAAATTTGTCATTTTAACTTTAAACATCATTTCAACACATTTTTCAATACAACAACTCAAATAAAAATTCATCCCATCTTTCCAAACATAAAAACTAAAATAGCCTACTAAAATAGCCAAAAAGCCTCTAAAATAGCCATTTCCCAAACACCCACATACTTTGAATTCGTAACAGAATGGGTGGGAGAGATTGGGCAGAAATTGTAATTGATTAATTGAATAAATAATTACAAAATGTTACCTTTAGTAAGGGGAACTTCGAAACTTTAGACCGATTGAGTTTTGGAATTATATAGTTAATCTACTCTTATGAAATATAAGTGTAGAGCATGAAAGTAAAGTGTTGAAAGTAATGCGCAAGAATTTAAAGATAAATGAAATTGACAAATATGTAGAGTTTGGATTTGGTTGAGGGCTTTCTTAGTCTTTGTCTCCGTCTATTTATAGTCTCTTTTGGCACCTTTGAGGCAGTTAGGTTGATTCATCTCACAATGATCTTCATCTTTTCAACTACTTCTTAGGGCCACTCCTTGATTTGAATGTGCATAACCACTTGTGTAGACACACCATGTTGACCACCCTTAAGACTTGGGCGCCTCATGTTGAACACTCGATAATGAAATGTTACGCTGTACAATCGTTCAAATTCTTCAACAAAAGGCTTCAGTTTCAAGCTTCAAAACCTAAACCTTGCACCCTCTTGAACCAAAAACCTAATTTTTTCTAGCCTAACCACCTAGAGACTTGCTAGCCAACAAGTGACCGACAAGCCATTTTGGTTGGCTGGCCGTCCCCTTTTATGGCCGACCGGCCATGTTTAGCGGCCAGCAGATATTTTGCAGCCAGCTATTCCCTCCATATGTATATCTTGCACCAACTGGCTTATCACAGATATTTCTGACGCGCGGATATGTTTTTCTATAAATAGATGACTACTCCTCATGATATGGGGTTAGAAAATTTTCTAAGAGCCAAAAACTTGTTCAACACACTTCCTTTCTCTCTTGAAATATACATACACTATCCATATACTTCCTAAACCAAAAACTTTAGGCCTCTTGCTGAGATTCTTGACCTTAAATTTCAGCTCTTGAGAGTGTCCATCTTGTAGTTTGCTTAACCAAAAGCATCCTCTCTTTAAGAGGTTTAACCTTTGCCATCTTTTGCTTTGTTTACACTACTCTTCTATTCTGTTTTTCTTGTTGTTTATACACTGTTTTGGACTGATTTTAAGTGCTGAAACTTGTGATTAAAAGCTACCAAAGGTGGGGGGGTTAACCACCCTTTCTTAAATCTTATTCCATAGCTTATATCCTTGTTTTTCCAACTTGTTTCTTTACTTTTAGCTGCTTTTTTTCAGAGTTTTCAAGAGCCTAAAATATGTGATTTAAAGGTTCAAAAAGTGGAGGGGTTAGCCACCCTTCCTTAGGCTTACTTCCTAGTTTTGTTCTCTTCCATTTTTGTCTATATTTTCTCCTATTTTCAAACTGATTTTCAGTACTATTTTGTGCTATTTAGGGGCTGGCTTATGCTTTGAATACTATGCTTGCATTGTTGTAAATCCTCATAGATTTGGTTGTTTAGGCCATAAACACTAAACTATTTGAGTTGATAGCTTTCTTTACATAGCTTTCATGTAAATGTTCACACTTGTAATAATCACCTTTGCATAATCATCTCTGCAACCTCTCTCATTTCTTTGTTTTCTTTGATTAAGAGTTGTTTCAAAGACTAGATTGTTGCTCAAAGCATAAGAAAGATACTTTCCATGTTTAATGGTTTAATCTCTTTGGAGGTTCGTTACTAAGGAATTACATCTCTTTCATGCTAAGCACAACCTCTTGTTTGACACTACTCTTTAGCGCTTTTTGCACTAAGTGGATGTAATTATCACTCTCAGACAAAAAACAAGAAAAGATAAGAAAATAGCAAGGTAATGTAAAAAAAAAAAAAATGTAATAAAATTGATTTGGATTCAATTGGATGTTATATTAAACCCATTGCGTCTTGAATCATTACATACTTTTTAGTGATGTTTAGTGATTCAAGAAACAATGTCCAACCCTTTCCTTGAGGTAACTCCATGATAGGGAGAAGGTGTTGCTGGTGTTTTATTTCTTTTTTATGGAGCTTTTGTCCTATTAGTTTGTAGGTCATCACACAACAAATTTGTAATAATTGATGATTTGTGAATTGAATCTACTCCTCCCTTGATCATTTTCATAATAGAGAAGGGCAAAGAGGATAAACATCTCCTAAAAACACTTTGTTTTTGATCTATTTCAAATCTGTTGCAGTAGGGTAATTCCCAAAAATAGTGGTCGACCGACCACTTTCCAAGGCTAGCTGGCCACATTTTTCTGTGCAAACAGTGGCATTTTTGTGGCAGAATAGAGTAGAAACTGAGGGCAAAACAGATAATTTTTTGACTACGAACAGAATAGAATCTGGTAGCAAACAGAGAGGTTTCAAGAAGGATGTTCTCAACTGTACACTTGTGGCTCCTCGCCTCCCATCCCATTAATTTAGTTCTTTAATATTAATGTGTTATAATTAACTAGTTGGCTCCATTCGAATTTGTAATAATTAATTAGTTTAGTTAATTTTAGTGTTGTAATATTTAGTTTAATTAGGATATTTATTCGAACCCTCTTGTATGGGGGCACACTTGTAATATTGTATATGTCTTCCAACCTCCCATTCTTTCTCCCTTTTATTTACTTGCTTATGATGGTTGCATATTGTATCATATTTTGGTTTCATATCATTACCATTTGTAAATATCAATTTTTGCATACATCGGGTTCGGTTCATCATTCTAACATCATTGTCATTTCCTACTTATTTGAATACGTGCTCTATCGCATGCTTTGAGTTGAGCCATATGTCATGTTACTTCACCGAACCTAGTAGTTACATTTTGTATGTATTGCGTTAATCACTTGCATATTAGGACATACATTTTTCTAACTATTATCTTCTATTTTGGCTTGCCTCGATTGAGTACTAGGTGAGCATTTCTTACTTTAGCATATTGCATGTATGTTTGTGTTGCCATATCAAGCATATTATCATGAGACTAAGTGCTTATTTAATATAGCTCTTGAATGCCTGTGGATGAAGGTTAATTTGCCTAAATTGGGATGACTTTGATTAATAGACATATGAGTTTACTTTTTCAAATTGCACATATCCAAAACTCTTTGCAAACAAATATGAAATCAAAGCATTCCAAAGGGGATAACTTAGTCTATACTTGTATGCCTCACATAGTAAGTTAGCATAATAATCGAAACAAGAGTATATAATGTACATAAAAATCACATCATGATTAGTAAAGGCCGATCCTTGATCGAGTGAGTGGGGTGCTCAATTTATGACCTTCCCCTCTCATGCCTAAGTTCCCGAGTCGAGACACTTTGGTTATGATGGACAAGTAGCCTTTGGCACAGGTCACGAATTTCCTAAATTTTTCAAAAATATTTAGGTGACAACTCTAAAATCTAGCAATGCAGTCCATTTTTGGCATTTCTAATTGTAAATCGATTTTCCAAAGATGTGCTAGATTTAGACTCTCATTTGTTTAATCTATTTCACATTGCACTTGTGAAACCAGATTCAGAATCACGAGAATCCGAACCGTAGGGCTATCGTATCCAAGAAGACTAAACCCCTTCGAGGAGCATGAAAAACCAGCTACAGTTTCTGGCGACTCTGTTGAGGAAATTAGACAATTTGACTTGGACTTCATAATGTGAAATTTTATTTACAGATATATGTTCTTTGCATTGCATTTGCATTGGTGCTGTAAGTCATTGTGTTTTCTATTTGCTATTCCTGGACGGCTTATCGGAGACTTGCCAAAAGGCTGGCCAGTCGTGGGCCCTGCCATGTTGGAAATACAACCCTTAGATCTGGATTACCATCATATCACTTGATCCTCCTTTCATTTCTCGGTATTAGGTGTGAGAGGTATATTAGGTAATCTTGCTAAGGTATTCCTTTTAACCAATCGGCCTAGCTGCACATAGTAAAGTCATAGTGACTATTCCAATATAGGACAGGATGCTTACCCATATGCAGGATTTTGTGAAAACTACTTGGTTGAAGTAGTGAAACCCTAGTTCATGCCAAAGCTAGAATGGGATAACCCTACCCCCTCATAGGGGTGTTTTGGCTCTCTTTAACTGATATGTGCTTTACAGTGAAATTGTACAGGAATGCTTCATATCAATGGTACAGTTGGTATCTGTTTTGGGGCAAAATTCAGTAGGGGAGTATAGTCCTACAGCTTTGATTATGTCTGTTCTGATGAAATCGTAGCTGAGGTGTTGTCCGATTTTTGATTGTTGCTTCTTCTTTATTTTTTTTTTGCTAGGTAGTCTAAAAACATAGCTTCAGAAAGTTCTGATATCCTCCAAGTACTTTGGACTCGTATCGGAAGACTTTGTAAGGTCAGAGATCTTGTTCGAGGAAAACCAGTGTTTGCCTCATTATCACCAGTTGCAAGGCGAAGAAGCATCAGGCAAAGTTCATTAGTTCAGTTCTTTCAGTAATCACCCGTCAGCTCGCCTATACTCAGTTCACCTCAAGCACAGTCACCTACTCCTAGAATGGCTCAGTATCCACTATATGATTTTGAGGAACTACTGCTCCATTTGAAGCACTCAGTTAACTCACTCCAATACGACATGACCTATCAAGCTAAGGTCACAAACATGTTGCAACAATAACAACAACAGCCAGCTACAGTTTCCACATTGTACACACTAATGTGATTTTCCCCATACTCGGTACCACTGCCAATGTTGTTACAGCCCAGGATCCACAAATCGAGGGTGTTCTAGTTTTTCCCGTCCAGGTAGATCCCATTCCAACACAGACATCTAGAGTTCCAGTTTATCAGACTGAGGCACCTTTTGAATTCGAGGTTGACTTAACCGTGCTCAAAGTCAACAAATTGGAAAGACTATTCAAGAAAGCACAAGGGGTTAACTCCATTCTAGATATAGAGGATGAGTACACTAAATCTACAATTACTTTGCTGGAGTGGTTCAAAATGCCACATATTGACTGCTTTGATGGCGTTGGGAACCCAATGGTACACCTACGTCTGTTTTTTGATATCCTACAACCAATGGGTTTGACCAGATTACAGAAGTTGTTGCTCTTCAACCAAACCATATTGAATATAGTTGTTATCTAGTATGCTAAGTTGGAGGACTTTGTGAAGCAGAACTGGAAAGAATTGGCAGAGTCTTTCATTGCTCAATACTCTTACAACATGCAGATCGAGGTCACAACTTGTGATCTTAAAGCGACGCATCAGGAGCTGAAGGGGGGCTTCTTCGAGTTTGTAACTAGATGAAGGCCTAAAGCATCGATGATGACCACTCGACCCTCAGAGAAAGACCAAATTAGAATGGTTGTCCGAAACCTTCATGGCAAGCTGCTGCAAAAAATGATCGTTCTCCCCTTATTCACATTCAAGGAACTTCATGAAATGGGGGTTCAGATCGAATACACAATGAAGCACGGGATCATCACTGAAGGCAAGGAGCCGGCCAAGAGGCCTTTTGTTCGCAATTCCAATGTTGTCAGGGGTAGCACAGCCATGAAGCTGTTAAAGGTAAGTGTTATCACCACAACCAAAACTGCTGACCCCTTTACCAACATGGGCCCCCAAACTTCCAACCCTACTCGACCTCCGGGTAGAACTTTTAACCAACTCTACATGACTCTATCTCAAGCCATGTAGGTGCTAATCAAAAAAGGGCATCTGAAACCCCTAGAACCTTGACCACTTCTAAACCCTCTTCCTCCCAAGCACGATTCCACCAAATACTGTGCTTTCCATCAATAGCATGACCATGAAACGGATCGATGCTTCTACCTGTGTCATGAGATTCAAGATCTCATTGAAGACAAAGATCTAACTACACCCAAAAAGCGAAATGTGACCACTAACCTAGTCCCTGTCCATAACCAAGTCCCCCTACCCAGAAATATCCACTTTATCCATACACTACCATCCACCTTTGACCCAAGCGTCTATATCACCCCCTCCCTCCTACCAAAGCCAATGTTGTTCATTCATGAGAACACAGACTTGTACATGATGAATACATCCAACCCACAACCTGAGCCTCACAAATCTGTGGTGACAACATCTGAATAAGATAAGGTTTTGACCTCAGAGAGAGGTGCCAGTCTATCACTGGAAATTTCTAGGGTATTATTCGAAGGGGAGTATGACTCAAGCCACTACATTATTCCCGCCACTCAAACCAGTATTGAGGTAGTACTGCCACTAACCTCAGTGGACATTAATGTGGTTAGGGAAGATGGCCTAAGCCAAGGGTTAGATGATCTTGCATATCTTGAAGAAGATTTGGACAACCTACAATTCTTCAAAGAATAGGACCAAGGCAATGTGCAAATCAGTTTGTTTGATCTAAGCCTATCAATTGACAACAAGGGATGGTTAAGCGATAAATTTGACAAAGAAGAGGAAATTGGCATTCAACCAGAGGAAAAGCAAGTCGGGACAGCTGTGGTAGCTGAGAAAGTTAAGGAGAAAGGGAAAATGCTAGAGGGCAGTAGTACGAAAAAACAAACCCAAGATTTAGGTGTTGTAGAAACTACAGACACTGAATGGGAAGTTGTGCTGGGGCAATTTGAACAAGAAAAGATTGAAGATAGTCGGAAGGCCATAACATCTTGTCATCCTAAAGGGGATACTTGTCCTATGGGAGTGATCGAAGTTGAGCCGGACAATTGTTTGTCGATAGCTGAAGGTGAGTGGTGGGAAGATAGTGATTTGTATCTTGCCCATGCAGATGAAAACTAGGGAGATCATATCACAGACACTACGTGGTATACGGAGAAAATAAACCACCTCATCAGGAGTGGATGGTATTTCAAACCTCTACATTTGAATCAGGCTGAACCCTCAGGAAAAGACCTCTCTGAACCCTCAGGAAAAGACCAGGAGGTTGAGAAGGAAAATGAGAAGAAGTTGGAGGAGAAGCTGGTTTTGAAACAACTCAAAAGGATCCAGGCTGATATTTCCATTTGGGGCGTCCTCATGGCTTCGTGAGTACACCGACTGGTAGTCAGCAATGGATAAGGCTAAATTGTCCATTGATACTATGCCAGAGCAACTTGTTGGCCTAATCTTCCCAAGTAGCACCAGCCCTACACTCACTTTCTTCGATAAAGAGCTGCTGCCGAAAGGATCAACTCACAACAAACCACTGTACATATCTGTCGAGTGTAGAGGAAAATGGGTGCTAGTGATTTTAGTGGACACTGGCTTTGCAATCAACATCTATCCTTCTTGCACTACCTATGCGATATGCTTGAAGCAGGCAGATTTTATCCCCATAGCTTAGGTGATCTAGGCATACGACAATACGAACAGAGAAGTTATGGAGACAGTGAAAATATAAGTCCAAGTGAGCCCTTCCAAGCATGAGATTGAGTTCCATGTACTTGATATGCCAGCTATCTTTAACCTACTTCTAGGGAGGCCCTATTTGCATTACATGAAGGTTGTGTCCTCTACCCTCTATCAAATGCTGAAATACCCTCATAAGGGAGGAGTGACCATTGTTTTTGGGAATTCATCTATTCATCCACCTTCTGAGGTAACTACGCCTTTGCTAGAAATCAATCACAGTGATGAGGATGTCTTTCTTTCAGGATGCACTTTGGCGGAAGCCCAGGTGGTATAGACAATCTTAGTCGATGACGAAGGTATGTATGTCAGTGCTTAGTCCATTTACTTCATGAACAAGTTATGGCATATTCCAGGAATAGGCTTAAAAGGAGCTGGACGAAGGTGTTACGGTGCCAGCTGAGGTGCCATATAATCCATATGCCTTTGGATTGGGCTATGTGTCCACCAAAGAGGACTGGAGAAAGAAGGGAGAAGAAATGAAAGAAAGGGCCAAGGCCAAAAGAGCCGGAAAGCATCATTAGCTTGTTCATAGGCCAATCTAGGAAACATTGAATGGGCACTTTGTTAGAGAATGTGAGGATTTCCCCTTCTGCGGCCTTCCTGAGGCTTGGGTGGATTCTTTGACGAAAAAGCATTTCCTGGGTTTTGAAATCTTTTTTGACCACCAACTCCATGACAATGATGAAGAGGGGGCTGATCCAAGCGTCAACGCCGGCCAAAGCAAAGAGGACGATTCAGACAACAGTAAGGCTAGAGTAGGAGCAACACTGGCCAATCTCTTAACAAATCCTGAGACCAATATGAAGAACTTGGGGGATACCTTTACTGTCTCTATGATCAAAGAGGAACTGGTTGTGGATTCCACCAGTTACATTCTAAACGCGTCGAGGGCGCCACGCCATACTTGGTAGTTGGAGAAGGCCTTTATTTCCAATTCTGAATTAAAGGATGAGCCGAAATCTGATTCCATTGAGTCTATTAAGTCAAAATCAAATTCGAGTCAGTCTGGGGAGTCTGAGTCTGGCACTTCCTGGGGTGGTAGCCCGGGTGCCAAGATCCTATCTTGGTCCTCTTTTGCATTTTCTTTTGAGTCTATTGTAACTGAAGAGCCAGAACTTCTGAATAAGAGTGCTGCAAATTTTGTTTACTTCTCTATGCCATTAATTTATTACATTGACCAAAATTTTCAAAATTTTAATGAAAACAAAAGAGGAAGAAATTCCTCAGGCTTTGAAAAACTTATTTAACCGAGAGGAAGAGAGGCGTGCTAAGCCTTGCATAGATGAGATCATTGGAATTAATGTGGGTACTGAGAAGGATCCCCGCTTAGTCCAAATCGGGTCCACATTGCTTTCGGAGGAACGTGAGTGTTAATCGCTTTATTAAAAGATTTCAATGATGTTTTTCCATGGTCCTACGAAGACATGCTTGGAATCGATCTTGAAATTGTATAGCACCGGATCCCTCTTGACCTCGAGGCCCGATCTATCAAGCAGAAACTTCGTAGAATCTGTCTGGATTGGGCACTGAAAATTAAAGAGGAAGTCACCAAGCCGATTGAAAACTCGAAAGGGAGACTTTAGCAAAAGTTAGGGCGCAAAAGAAGAGAGTTAATACTTGAGCAAACCCTAACCGAACTACATAAGGCCTGATTCCCATCTTTGGGATACGTAGACAACTTCATCCCGAAGTTCAACCATAACTATTCTCAATCCAACTGTTCTTTTCATTTGTTTGATTGAGCCATCTTTTTCTGTCATCTGTTAATTTGCTTGTGTTACCTCCACTTGGCAGAAGGGCCAGTTGCAACACAGAGCAGTGATGATGAATGCAATTGTGGACAGTTATGATCTTTTGATTCAGGGCTGTACCTCTTGGACTGATTCCATGTGTGTCAGGTAGTGACCGTTTCTGAAAATTGTTTTGAAAAGTTTTAATGAAGCTGATTTTCTCAAAATTTTACCTTTTTCAACACAGACCATTATTTTGGACCAAAAAGAAAAATTTTCAGTGCTCACAACTTTAATTACATTATTTCAACACAAGTATATTCTCCAACTCTCAGGTTAAATCAAAGTTGTTTTTACATTATAAAACTTGAAAAGAAAAGTCAAAGCAATAAACTAGGGGCACAGATGAGTCAGGTGACTATCCTCTACCTCCTGTCCGCGCTAACCATTGGAAATCTTGTTTTTGGGGCTTCGATTTAAACAAAAGAATAACCTAAAACGGAGTCCGAATGACAGAGTTATGCCTGTTTAAAATTTGAGTGCTTGAGTTGTTCGAACTAGTTTTGATTTTGCTCTAAAGAATAGATTTTGTTTAATTAGGCTATAAAATGTGAAATTGAGATGATGTTTAGTTTATATATGTATTTATTGATTTGAAATAGTATGGCTCTCATCATTATGATGGAGAAGTTCAAATATACAAATGCTATGAGAATTGGAGATTTCTTTAGTCATGAACTATGTTAAATTTCTATTTTTTCAACGAATGAATCATAGGGAAATTGAAATGTTTACATACTCATGCATTGCATTGCATTGCATTCCATATTTTATCTCATGATTTGTAATGCCTCAAAATAATAATAATAATAATAATAATAATAATAATAATCCATCTCCCGATATTCAATAGTAACATCACATGCAAAACGATAACATTTTGTTCATATTCTTTTATCGTACAAAAGATGACATATGTGACTATACATTTATAAATCCTAAATCCTGATTCTATAGTATAGCCACATATGAGTAAATTGAAGTAAAAGGTCATACAGATAAGTTAATGCCCTAATGACTACATCTTCCCAAACAATACTTGGCTATAACAAAAAAAAAAAGTTATATTCAATACAGTTAAAGCCCAAGGCTTGTACAAGATAATTACAACAAGAAATCAAAAAAGAAGCTCTTGGCTCTAAGTCCTCCCAAGCTATATCCTTGGTGGTGGTATATCATCAACACCTGAAAATTATTTTCTACATAGGGTGAGCTAAAGCCCAGTAGAAAGACTTCAACACAATGTATGAATCTTAACAAAGTCATGAGATGAATGCATATGCATACCATTTGTCAAACGTTTCAAATTTTCATCTCAAAAACATCCTTTTATATCAGAAAACAGGACAGTGGATATAAAACACAGGGAATCTTTAGGTACGTGTCTAACAGTAGGCTATAGAAGCACTATCAAAGCTATTTTACCAGTACTTACCGAAAGGATCAACACCTAACCGTGCAAGTTTTTGAACTTTTACCAAGGACACACAGGCCAACATAATAACCATACCCCCACCCTCACCCCCTTACCAGATTCAATAAGGTATTCACCTATTTTTCTCAAAATACTACATTTTTAATGCTTAAGTATGAAATAGTGCTCAATGCAAGATATATCAGTAATTAGTTTCAATTCACCTAATTCTCAAACAATTTTTACAACAATTAAAGTTATTCTCCACCAATAGTTCAAATCAGATATTTCTATTCAACCGATAATTTCCAATAAAAAAAATCTCATCATTTTCAAAATGGGAGCGATATTACATATCCAACTCCACCTTCATCATCAACATATACATTCATTTCATTCTTTCAAAACCCAACATCTTTTCCCTTTTCCTTTATAAATCAAATATCAATGATTTTTAAACAAAACCACACTTACTTTCAAAATCACATTTAAGTAAAGAAAATCCAACATTTTAACATATCTCAACCACAAATACATCCCTATAGCCTTTCTCAAAAACCCATTTGAAAACCCCTCTTTTACATTTCAAAATCAAATCCTAGGTTTAACCCAAAATCCACAAATCACTAAATCCTTTCAATGAACAAATAACTAGGGTAAAAATCATACCAAATGTTGAAGAAATCCCTTCCTCAAGATTAGAAAAGAGCAAGGGTGAAACTTTGACGAAGTCGAAAACAAGATCATCTCCTATTAGAATGAAGCTTTAGACGAGCTCTACCTTTTTTCTCCAAAGAGCTATGGTGGAAAAATCAATGGGTGAGGGTGTATTTGAGGTTATAAGGCAAGAACTAGAGAGAGGTTTGGAATGTTTTAGAGAGAGAGAAAGATGGAGTGAAAAAGTGATAAAATTTCCCTTTTTCCGATCTGATATATGTATAGACCGCTCAAGAGACCAAAAGACTGCTTGAGCGCCAGACACAATAAGTGACACCATTCAAGTAACTAAAACACCGCTCGAGCGCACAATGACCCTCTCCCAAAAATTCCAACCTCCAAAAGACCGTTTAAGTGCAAGAAGGACCGCTCGAGCAAAGATCACATCACTCCCAAAATTTTTGCAGACCTATAAAATACCGGGAGATCTCAAAAACTGCTCGAGCGACCAAAACACCACTCAAGCGAACAAGAACAAAACTAGACAAGAACTCCTTAGAAAAACTAACCCCCAACCTATTCCAAACACAACAATAACTCCCAAATAACCAAACTCAACTAGCAACTAGACAAAAATGGCATGAACAACAATTAAGGACATGGATTCCCAAATTCAAAAGTAAAAAATGGGTTGGGTCTAAACCAAAACCATTATAATCTCCCCTCCATAAGGAATTTCGTCCCTGGCATTTAAGCCAAACCAAAATCATCGTATTGAAATCAAACCATTGATCATCCACACTTGTAACAACGCTACACAGAATCTTTCAACACAAAACATTATAGTTCAACTTTCCAAAACATATATAATGTTTACATTTTACAACATGAATAAAATTTCCAATACAAAACTCAAACATTAACAAATAAGTTCGGATACTTCTCACAAATTTTCGCCTTACGCTCCCAAGTCGCCTCCTCAATTCCATGGTGTTGCCACAATACCTTAACCAATGGAATAGTTTTATCTCTCAAGATTCGATCCCGAGTGTCTAACACCTGAATTGGTCTCTCTTCATATGAGGCACCCTTATCTACCTCTAACTCGGTCCAATCCAACATGTGAGACAGACTAGGTTCGTATTTTGAGAGCACACAAATATTAAACACGTCATGAACCCTGAAAAGTTGGGGCGGTAAGGCCAAACGATAAGATACCTCTCTAATCCGCTTTAGAATCTCAAAAGGTCCAACAAATCTACTAGACAACTTCCCACTCTTCCTGAATCTCATCAAGCCCTGTCTTGGCAATATTTTCAGGAATACATGATCTCCTACCTCAAAAGATAAAGGTCTCCTCCTGCGGTCGGCATAGCTCTTCTGGCGACTCTAAGCTGAAACCAACCTATTACGAATAAGCACGCCCTTCTCTATCGTTTCCCGGACTAGTTTAGGACCTAACATGGTGCGTCACCCATCTCGGCCCAACACACTAGAGATCTACATGGTCGGCCATACAAAGCCTCAAACGGTGTCATACCAATACTCGACTGAAAACTATTATTATAGGCAAACTCAACCAAAGGTAAATGCCTCTCCCACAACCTTTTAAAATTGAGAGCACAATCTCGAAGCATGTCCTCTAAGATCTGAATAGTTCACTTGGACTGCCTGTCAATCTGAGGATGATAGGCGGTGTTAAACGTCAATCTAGTGTCCAAGGCATTCTGTAGTCTCTGCCACAACGGAGGCATGAAACGTAGATCTCTATCCAAAATAATGGTCACAAGGACCCCATAAAGTCGAACTATGTCCCTAAAATAAAGGTTAGCAAGGTAATCTACCGAGTCACTTATGCACATAGGTACACAGTGTGTTGATTTAGTTAATCGGTCAACCACTACCCATACGGCATCATTACCTTGTTCAGTCCTCGGAAGACCCACAACAAAATTCATCGTGACATGTTCCTATTTCCACTCAACTATAAGTAAGGGTTACAACAAATCCATTGGCTGATGATGTCCAGCATTCACTTGTTGACAAGTAAGGCACCTCGAAACAAACAAGGCTATGTCTCTCCTTGGCGACTAAGGTCATGGTACATCTTTGTGCCTTCTGGGTGTACTGCAAGGCGTGAATGGTGGAACTCTCAAAGTACCTCCTCCTTACAAGATTCTGGCACAAAACGATGGTCTAGATACCTCACACTCAAGTCAAAATACACGTTTACACCCTTCTCTACCTTTCCACTAGATATCTTCCCTCAGATAGTCTCTACTTCGTGATCACACTGTTGTGCTTCTATAACTCAGCCAATTAAGGAAGGTTGTGCAACTACGGTAAATAAGGTAGCCAACCCAATGTATTCACCGAGGTGCAAGTCAAACTCACCAATAGTGCCCAACTCTCCCATTCCCAAATGGCAATACTAGCTACACTGCTTACAGGTTTACTACTCAAAGCGTCGGCCACTACATTGGCCTTCCCCAGATGATAGTATAACTTGAAATCATAATCCTCCATAAAATCCGTCCACGTCCTCTATCTCCAATTCAAATCTTTCTATGAAAACATATATTTCAAACTCTTGTGATCAATAAACACTTCAAATCTGTCCCTATATAGGTAATGCCTCCAGATTTTTAAGGCAAAAATCACCGCCGCTAACTCAAGGTCGAGAGTAGGATAATTTCTCTTATGTGTTTTCAACTATGGTGAACCATATGCTACCACTTTTCTCTCTTGCATCAATACACAACCCACATCTTCTCGAGATACATTGGAACAAACCGAATAACCCAAACCCCTCTCTGGGATAATCAACACTAGAGCAGTGGTGAGTCTAACCTTAAACTCTTGAAATGACTTTTTACAAGTCTCACTCCACATAAATTTAATTCCCTTCCTCGTCAATCTAGTCAATGGTGAGGCCAGTCTAGAGAAGTCTTTCACAAAATGTCAGTAATACCCAACTAAGTCCAAGAAACTCCAGATCTTGAAGGCATTCTTAGGTTGTTTCCAATCTTGCACTATATCTATTTTAGAAGAGTCTACAGTCACCCTTTCTCTAGATACCACATGGCCTAAGAAATTAACATCTTTTAGCCAAAACTCACACATCCCAAACTTAACATATAATCGATGTGCTCTAAGCAACTCAAGAACAACCCACAAGTGTTCCTCATGTTCTTCATCGGAGGGTGAGTAGATTAAGATGTCGTCGACAAAAACAACCACAAAATAGTCCAAGAACTTATGAAAGATTCGATTCATCAAATCCATAAATGAAGTTGGTGCATTGGTTAGCCCAAAAGGCATAACTAAGAACTCATAATGGCTATATCGGGTACAAAATGTTGCTTTCTGAATATCCTCCTCCTTTACGCTTAATTGGTGATAAACTGATCTCAAGTCAATCTTAGAAAAACAATGAGACCCTTTCAACTGGTCAAAAAACTCATCAATTCATGGCAATGGATACTTGTTCTTAACAGTTACCCAGTTCTACTATCGGTAATCGATATACAGTCGTAATGTGCCATCTTTCTTCTTAGCAAAAAGAGTCAGTGCTCCCCAAGGCGATGTATTAGGGCAAATAAAACCCTTATTTAACAATTCTTGGAATTGAATCTTCAACTCATACAACTCGGTGGGTACAAATTTATATGGTGCTATGGAAATCAGTTTCATGCCAAGCACTAAGTCAATAGAGAACTCAATCTCTCAGTGAGGTGGCAAACTAGTAAGATCTTTGGAAAAGACATCCAGATATTCATAAACTACCATTAGCAAATCAACTCGAACCACATCACTCTCATTTTCCAAAAAGGTTGCAAGGAGGAAATTAAGCTCGTCTTGACCACGTGAGTCATACACTAGTGACAAAACACTATCAACTCAGTCCCTCAAAAAATAAAAACAGTCACCACTTGAGGTGCACACCGTAACTCTCCTATGGTAACAATCTATAATGGCACGATATAAAGACAACCAACCCATACCCAAGATGACATCAAAACCCAATATGTCTAATAATACGAAATCAAATGAAAGTCAGCGACCGACAACCTCTGTCTCACAACTGTGACATCTCCGGTCCAAGACATCCTTACCCCTAACTGGTGACTATACCTTGAATGGAGATGCCAATTGAGCCACTTCTAACCCAAAAACTGATGCGAATGTAGATGAAATGAAAGAATGAGATGTAACAATATCAATCAACACATTCGCAATAGAGTTAAACAACAAGAAGTTACCTTTCATAATAGAAGGTGCGGGTAGGCTAATGGTGCTGCGTTTGTCTCAAACCAAACGCACCAGATGTTCCAACTGCTTGAGGGCAAAACCTCCTCAAGTGCCCTGACTACCCACATTGATAACAGCTAGGTGGTTGTCGTCTTCTCTTACTCTGGTTCTGAGGGGGAGTCAAAGGCGGTGCAAACTATTGCCCTCCTCATCTCTACGGGCAAACTGAAGACTTGTGGGTCCAACTGACCACACTTGAAACAAGTGATCCCACCTTGGCTTCCTCTCCCTGAACCATAACTTAGTATAGGAAAAGTGGATATAAATTGTGCTGCCTGGGACTACTGTGGGGTGGAACCCCACTACCGTTTGTTGTCCCGAACCACCCTCTGAACCTTTTGACTCCTTTGCGTAAAGTCCCTTATCCACTCCACCTCAGTTTGGATCACAGTCTCTAAGTGAGTCGTTGTCGCCTCCACAAGGCGACCGTAATCCCTGATCATAGACTCTTTCACCTTGAAAAGAAGTTTGGTCCTCAACCTCTTCACAAACTCAATCTAACGGTGTTCATCCGTCTCCACAAATTCCAATGCAAATCTAGAAAGGCTAGTAAAAGTAGCCTCAAACTTGGCTATAGGTGTGTTTAGCCGCTTGAGCTTTAGGAACTGGTCTCTCAACTTTTCCCTAGCAATGAGAGGCAAAAACTTGTCCTGGAAGATGTTAACAAAGGGCTCTTTAGTCACTCCAATGCCCCCTTACGCATTGTCGACACCCCCGCCCGGGTTTGGTTTAGCAAAATGCAAAGAATCCCCAAATAAAAAAAAAAAGAAATAAAAGAGAAAGAGAACACGAATATAGTATATAAGCATGGAAATGGGCAATAGAAATATGTCCATCCAATAGCGATGATCTGTAGAAAAAGATTTTTTTCATGCATTCATTCGTTTTCAATTTCATTCTATACAATCGATACACAAATAAAATCGATCTATCCTAATACTACTACTAACATTACGACTTAACATGATAGAGAAATATCTATCTGATACAAAATGTGGTTTGGTGAAGTAAGACACACACCGAAAAATACTATCGGAACCTCGCGGAAAGGCACCTCAATGGGCTTGACAAAACGGAGTAACACGCGCTTCTCGCTTCTAGCTCGGTGCCCTAACACCTACATATATAATAACATAATGTATAAAGAGGTTATGAATGAATGTCGATGAATCCCTAAATTGCCTTTTGGTGTGTCCTAATCTAAATCCTCATAAAAGATCTTAAAACTAGCCTAAGAATGCCTAGGATGGGATGAGGATGTTTCAAAAGATTAATAAATCAAAAAAAAAAAGCCCAAAGGTCCATAAACACCATTTTGAGAAAACTCCCAAGAACAAGAGACACACATTACATCAGCATAAAAGTTCATCAGTTCAAAGTTCAAAAATACTTGTTCAAATTCTTCATTTCTTCTTTAAACATGGTGAAATCATCTTTAGCTAGAACTTAGACATGCATGTGAAGATTTCCTTGAAATCAATCAAAAAATCAACAATGTAAAACATGCATGAACTTAATCATCTTCAAGCTTTAAATACAAGCTCAATAGAGCCAAATATGAACATCATAACAACAAAAATAATTAAACAATGAAAACATCCATCCTCCTCACAACAACCACATGCATGCAGAGAAGAGCTGAGCTATAATTTACATTATATCCATATCTCTTTCTTTTAAATAAAATAATCCTCTACCATGAGAGGAGTGATTCATCATAAAAAAGAGAAGGTTTACTCTACCTTAGATCCTCAATCACAAGACTAGAAGCTCAAGTATGCAATTTTTTTTGAGTATAATAAAGCCTCAAGATGTGATACGCATACTTCCACCATTGATCCGTATCTCCCTTTAGTGGGAAGGATACCAAGGTCACCCTCAAACTGTTGTCCTCGATGCCAAGCATCTCGAACGTCTTTATCATCTGCTCAAGCCACTCATCGGCCTTTAGTGGCTCATTAGATCTCCAATAAACTCATTCAGATTCGAGCAGAAGAACTCCTACTTCAGAAATGATGGCCTTGTTTCAGCAACATGGGCCTAGACTTTACTCTTAGCCTTAGAATATCCATGGATTCCCACAAGGCTCCAGCCATTTCACAAGCCAAAGGACCCATAGCTTGCTGACCTGTTGGCTCGGCTACATTGACCTAACCAACTCCCTTCTCTTGCACTAAAATATCATCCGGTAACAGCACCTTTTACGGCCTAGGCTTGCCACGCTTACCACTACTACGTCCACGTCCTGACATCCTAATAAAGCTAACACAATTGATTAGTACATTTGCAAATATGCTGAAGCTAATTCACTCACGTCCTAATACGGTGAACAACAAATAATTCACTCCACATAAGCACGTAATCACATAAGCACAAAAGAATTTCTTTTCTAGATAATGATCATTCCGTGACATTGCAAGAGTTCCAATTAGAAATAGCAGTGATCAAGTGCTTTTCTAACAAGACTTCTAGAAACTCGTAGACCTAATCAATATTTTATAAATTAAATCTCATACTCATCTAGTCACATAAACTTGTTATCACATAGCATACCAGGCCTACTTCTAATATCATCTAGTGAGACAAACCCATTGTGGTAAAAACCATATTCCACGATCCCAAAGTATTCAAACTTAGTACATCTGATACCAAGTTGTAATGCTCCAAAATAATAATAATAATAATAATAATAATCCATCTCACAATATTCAATAGTAACATCACATGCTAAATAATAACCTTCCATTCATATTCTTTTACCATACAAAGATGACATATGCGAGTATACATTCATAAATCCTAAATCATGAATCTATAGCATGTGCTACATATGAGTAAATTAAAGTAAAAGGTCATAGAGATAAGTTAATGCCCTCATGGCTACATCTTTCCAAGACAATGCTTAGTTACAACAAAAATGAGTTCTACTCAATATAATTAAAAGCCCAAGGCTTGTACAAAATAATTACAACAAGAAATCAAAAAAAAAGCTCTTGGCTCTAAGTCCTCGGTGGAAGTATATCATCAACACTTGAAAGCTGTTTCCCATATAGGGCGAACTAAGACCCAGTAGAGATACTTTAACAAAATGTATGAATGTTAATAAAGTCATGAGGTAAATGGATATGAATGCCATCTGTCAAACATTTCACATTTCCATCTCAAAACAATGCAATGCCAGATTATGTATCGATTTATGAAAAATATCCTTTTATATCAAAAAATTGGACAGTGGATACAAAACACTAGGAATCTTTAAGTACATGTCTGCTAGTAGCCTATATAAGCACTACCAAAGCCATTTTACCTGTACTAACCGGAAGGATCGACACCTAACTGTACAAGTTTCTAAACTTTCACCAAGGACACGCAGGTCAAAATAATAGCCAGAACCACACCCTTTAATCAGATTCACCAAGGTATTGACCTATTTTTCTCAAAATAATATATTTTCAATGCTTAAATATGAAATAATGCTTAATGCAAGATATATAATTAGTTTCAATTCACCTAATCCTCACATAATTTCTACAACAATCAAAATTATCCTCTA
Organism: Camellia lanceoleosa; assembly: GCA_025200525.1. Taxonomy (NCBI): domain Eukaryota; kingdom Viridiplantae; phylum Streptophyta; class Magnoliopsida; order Ericales; family Theaceae; genus Camellia; species Camellia lanceoleosa. The sequence continues at coordinate 145,645,811 of CM045759.1, read as the reverse complement.
CCGATAGCCCAAAATAGATATTTCTATTCAACAGATAATTTTCAATAAAAATATAATCTCATCATTTTCAAAATGGGAGCGATATTACATATCCAATTCCATCTTCATCATCAATATATACATTCGTTTCATCCTTTCAAAACCCAATATCTTTTTTATTTTCCTTTATAAATCAAATATCAATGATTTTTGAACAAAACCACATTTACTTTCAAAATCACATTTAAGTAAAGAAAATCCAACATTTCAACATAACTTAACCACAAATACACCCTCAGTACCTTTCTCAAGAACCCATTTGAAAACCCTTATTTTACATTTCAAAATCAAACCCTAAGTTTAACCCAAAATCCCCAAATCACTAAATCATTTCAATGAACAAATAACTAGGGTAAAAATGATACTAAAGGTTAAAGAAATCCCTACCTCAAGATGAGAAGAGGAAAAGATCAAGGGTGAAACTTTGACGAAGCCGAAATCTAGATTCTCTCCGATTAGAATGAAGCTTTAGACCAGCTCTACCTTTTCCTCCAAAGAGCTATGTAGAGAAATCAATAGGTGAGAGAGTATTTGAGATTTTAATGCAAGAACTAGAGAGTGAATAAACAAATTAGGGTTTGGAACGTTTTAGAGAGAGAGAGAAAAAAAAAGAGAGAGAGAAAGAAAGGGAGTGAAAAAGTAATAAAATTTCCCTTTTCCCGATCTGATATACATACAGACAGCTCGAGCGTCAGACACAATAAGTGACACTGCCCGAGCAACCAAAATGCCGCTTGAGCGTATAAAACACCGCTTGAGCTCACAATGACCCCTCTTTCCCAGAAGTTCAGACCTGTAAAACATCGCTCGAGTGCAAGAAGAAAAGCTCAAGCAAAGATCACACCACTCTGAGAAGTTTTGCAGACATGCAAAATACTGGGAGATCTCAAAAACTGCTAAAGCAACCAAAGCACCACTCGAGCGAACAAGAAGAAAACTAGACAACAACTTCTTTGAAAAACTAACCCCCAACTTGTTCCAAACACAACAATAACTCTCAAACAAGCAAACTCAACTAGCAACAAGATGAAAATGGCATGAACAACAATTAAGGACACGAATTCCCAAATTCAAAAGCATGCAATAGATCTAGTCTAAACCGGAACCGTTATATGATTGGTTCAATCTCTTGGATATTTGGAAATTTTGAAAGGGGGTAAATAGTCTATAAGTCCAAGTAGTTGAGTCGGGTTTTGAAAAATCAAATTATTTTGGCCAAATTAGTTTATATCATATAGTTTATTATTTTGTTGTATTTTATAATTCTATATCTTTTTATAAAATTTGATATGTGTGTATATATTTTGAGGTGGTGTATTTTAGAAATAAAAACAAAACAAAAATGAAATAAGTTTGAAAAATGGTGGATGAGTTTGAAAATAAAACACATACAACTTATCTTTATACTTTAATTGATTATCCCATGATTTTGTGTACTATCACATGTTTAGTTTTGGAAATGGTTGAGTATTGTATTAGTACCTGGCCAGGGAGTCAAGGTGCCCAATTGTCTTTTTTTGAGCTTATCGCCGAATGAATGTAAGAAAATATTTTTAGGTGTCCACTAGCCCTACTATTTCAAAAGTCGGCAAATGTGGAAAACAATGTTTTTGGTTGTTCGTTGCCCGCCATTTTTAGAGTCTGCAAATGTGGAAGGGAAAAAGGTTTTTGAGTGTCCATCGCCCTCCGTTTTTAGAGTCAGCAAATGTGGGGATATTTTTAGTATACAAATCTATATATATATATATGTATTTATGTATGATTTTGTGGCTCTTGCTTGGGATGTCATTGCGTATTTACCACCCCATTATTGATAATGAGTTTTTGAATGGAAATTGTATATTGAACATCATTGACTTTAAAAAAGAAAATTATGAATTTTATCATTGCATGTGCATAGCATGATCATATCCATTTCAATCATTTGCATACTCTGTTAATAGTGTTCCTACTGGGCATTAGTTCATCCCTATCATAATAAACTTTTCAAATTGTGATGATGTGCCTCCACCCAGCTAGAGATTAGTGGAGATCTTGATGGAGTACGGAAGCTCACTTTTTATGTTTTATGTCATCACAACCATTGGGATTATGTGTTTGGGATAGAATTCTAATTTTTTGATATCAAGGTTCTTACCTTGAAAGGTGTAAGCCCCTTTAGACAATTTGTTGTATCTATTCTATTTCATGTAACATTTTATATATTTTAAATTAAAATATTATGATGAAAAATTTTAATATTTTTTCAAATAAAGGTTTTCTAAAAAGATATTATACATTAATTTGTACTATTTTATTTTCTTAATATTCAACTCATGACAAGAAATTGATTATTTAATTTAAAAGATTTGGTAATTATAAGTTTGATTAAAATTATCAGGGAGCATCTGTATCAAACTTGTCAAAATTGTATCTTCATTATTTTATACCGAAAAATCAAAAAAAGCACAAAATCCTTGCTCCATCAAACTCAGCAACGTAATCGGCAGTTTCTATCAAACCCAAATCCCTCGCTACAAATAACCAGTGACAAAGACTCGGCTAGTAGACTGAAATCAAAAACTATTGAGCAACAGTACAATTTCTCTCTCATTCTCCTCCTTTTAAAAAAATTTTTTTTTTGGATCTCTCAACTTAATATTGAATCAATGATTCAATGATTTGAATTTTGGATCAAGAGTTTGAACTGGATTTTGAATGTTGAGTGATGATACATTTGAATAGTTTAAACTAAATATTGAATGTAGAGTTTGAAGAGTTATGAATTTTTCTTAATTGCTTGCATGGTGCTTGTTGAATTGCCATAATGAATATGTTGCTGTGCAGGACTAAGTTTCAAACTTTCTGCAATATTGCTTTGCATGTAGAGGAGTTATGAATTTTCGTAATTGCTTGCATGGTGTTCATTGAATTGCCACAATGAATCTACTGTTGTGTAGGATTGGAATTCAAACTTTATACATATTACTTTGGGTAGATTTTACATAGCATTATAAAATGATTTTGGATAGTTTATTGTAATGCATTGTTTTTGAAAATAACAATGACCAAAGGTGGAGCATGTCTATGTTGGTGAACAGTTTTTGATATTAGACTCAATGACTTTTCCTCTCAACTTTTATATTTCATTAAGGTCATCAAGTAGAAACAGAGTACTCTATCAATTTTCTTACATTTATTCTTCTAAGGTATTTGCATACCTAAATTGTTTATCATTTGGTCTTAAATGGGATGATGAGTTTTACAATGTTATTGTCGAAGGAGAAACCTTGATAAGCTAGATTTGGGCTTCTTCTTCTTCTTCTTTTCATTAGTCTTATCTAGTTAATGATAGGCCACAATAACTTTCGAATTTGAGAAGTTCTTGGGTAGTGTTTGGTTTATTGGAATGAAACAAATAGAATTATCATTTTATCAAAATGTCCATTCTCATGTTTAGTAGATTAAAAAATAATGAAAATACATTGTAAACTAAATCATCATTCACCATTGCAATGGAATGATCATTTAATATGATGGATTCTCAAACACCAAGGGATACGTACTTCACCAATCTATTACGAGGGGGATCCAACCATTTAGGTGAATTTATGATGAAATCTCCAAATCAAATAGGTCAATGTTCAAGCCAACATGCTAAAGTGGCGTGGGAAAGTGTCTCCATTGCCACTCCAAATAGAATCTACCACAAAGAAATCACAACGTGGTGGCAACTTCACCACAAAAGAAGCCGATCTCCTTGTATCGGCATGGCTCAATACAAGTTTGGATGCAATACATGGAAATGAGCAAAAAAACACAAGACATATTGGAATAGAGTTTGGGAGTATTTCCACAAGTACAAGACTTTTAATTCTGGACGTAATCAGAATTCTTTAATGAATCGGTGGTCAACTATTCAACTTGGAACCAATAAGTTTTGTGGGTTCTTTGCTCAAATTGAATCAATGCATCAAAATGGAGTAGATAAACAAGACAAGGTATATATTGTGTACATATCTAAATTAGATGTAGTTATCATTTTGTTTGAAGATGCCAATTAGTCTTTATTCATTTAATTTTTTCAGATTGGCAAGGCCAAAGTTATGTATTAGGAATTCCAAAAAGCAACATTTCAATTTGAACATTGTTGGAATGTGTTGAGGTACCAACCAAAATGGTTAGAGGGATGGGAGAATAAAAAAACCAAAAAAAAAAACTTCAGCAACATCTTCTCCTTTTGCTCCAGAGGCGATAAATCTAGTAGAGGATAATGTCTCACATGATGCTTATGTAGACTAGGAGAAGCCACTAGGCAAGAAGGCTGAAAAAGAACTAGTGAATAAAATAAAGAGTAAAAATTCAGCTGGTTCAAACTATGCAGGGATATCGATTGGGATACTGGAAGAGAAAAAGAAAGCAAATGACAAGAAAATGGAAATCCTTAAGAAAGCATGTCTTCAAGAGCAAGAGCAGAATCATATTAACTAAGTGCTTAAGCAAGAGAGAATTCGAATTATGCAAGAGGAAATCCAAGAGCAATTTCGTATTAAACAAGAAAAGATTCGAGCAGAACAATTGAAAAAAGATGAGAGAATTATAATGGTGGATACAAATGGTTTGTTTCCAATGCAACAAGAATATTATCTTCACCGCCAAATGGAAATTCTTGAAAGTCAAAGAAGTACAAATAGTTAGCTTTTATTGGAATATATCTTTATATGCAAACATATCATGTTTTTGTTGAACAATGCCATGGTTCAGTGCACTTTTTTGCTAAGTATTGATTTACATTGCTATGAAAACTAGAAATCTAGCTATGTAAGTTTTAATCTTTTTATTTCTCTCTACTTAGTTTGCTTGATGAAGCAAAATGCAATATCAGATTCATAGTATTTTAATATGGTTTGATGCAATTTGGAAGCTTTCTAAATGGACAATCCTAAGAGAAAAATTATATAGTTATTAATGCTTGGAAAATTTCAAATTACAATGAAGACTAATGAGTTTTCATCATGTGAACACAAAATTTAAAATTTCAAATTGCTATGATTGACTATGTAGTTGCCACAATTGATCGACGAGATCCGATTATAGTTGAGAATGAGTTTCTCTATCTCTAATGCAATGATGGCGTCGAATGAATTCCATAAGTTCAGTTGTATGCTCATGTGAAACAAATACATGGGGATTTTCATCGATTTGTTCATAGTCGTAGTCTTCTGTTTCATTAATATCTCGCTCATCCTCAACAATCATGTTATGCAGTGTTATGCATGCCTTCATAATGTTCTTAAGTGTTTTACATTCCCAAGAACTTGCAAGTCCATGTACAATTGCAAATCGTGCTTGAAGAACTCCAAAAGCACATTCTACATCGTTCCTTGTCGACTCTTAAGCTACAGCAAAATGTTTTCTCTTATTTCCTTACGAAGATGGAATTGTTTTGACAAATGTTGACCACTATAGGTATATACCATCTGCTAGATTGTATCCCACTAATCATTGCCATTTATTGAGTAATTGACAGAAGGAGTACGCCTTTCAACAAGCTTGGTAAATACTGAAGATCGTTTTAGCACGTTGATGTCATTATGAAACCCCGATAACCCAAAAAAATGCATGCCATATCCAAAGATAATATGATGCTACTACTTCTAAAATAATTGTAGGTTCATGAATATGACCAAAATACATACCTTTCCACGTACTTGGACAATTCTTCCATTTCCAATGCATGCAATCAATGCTCCCCAACATCCCAGGGAATCCACGACTTTGGCCAATTGCTAGCAATCTAGCAATGTCATTTTTATTTGGTAATCTCAAATACTCATCTGAAAAAATTGTAACCACTGCTTTAACAATTTTTTTTTTAAACTTTTCATTGTAGTGCTTTCTCCAATCCTTACATATTCATCCATAAAATCAGTCACTACTTCATAAGCGAGCATTCTAAGTGCAGTAGTCATCTTTTGATAGAAGGACAAACCAAGCACTCAAGCATCATTTCTTTTATGAACAAAATACAATTCCTGAGCTTTTATTGTCAAATGAATATGGAGAAAAAGAGAATGATTCATCTAAAACCTTCTTCGAAATAAATTGGAAGGATATATTGGTGATTTATCAAAATAGTCGAGAAAAAGCCTTTGGTGGCCTTATAAAGTATTACACCTAATGAACACAAGACGTTGTATAGAACCACAACGTGATCTTGATTCTTCCTCCATATTTACTACTGTAACTATCTCTAACTCATCATCAGAGTCAGACTCATTGAGAATCATATTGTGTACAGAATTGCAACGCAAAGTAAGAAAATAAAGACTTAATGTTAAAGAAAACTGGATGAGGTGGTTGAAAATTAAAGAGGAATGAACTTATATTGAAAAATATGACCATTAGAAAAGTATCTATTTCAAAAATACAACCGTTGCAAAAATATTCATTTGAAAATATGACCGCTATAGAAGTTTCTATTTTAAAAATATGGTCGTTGCAAAAGTATCCATTTGAAAATATGACCGTTACAAAAGTTTCTATTTAAAAAATAGGACCGTTAAGTGTCCATTTGAAAAATATGATTTTTCTGAAAAAATAAATAAATAATAAATAAGGAATATTTAAATTGAATGGAGAAAGAAATGGAGAGCTTGTTGGAGCATGACAAGAAAAATAAGGTTAGCTAAAATAGAAAAGTAGATTTTTAGTTACAATTTAACTAAACATTTAACTACTTTGATAAAGATGCTCTTACAATAGAGATAGTGATGATTGGGGCTGCAATGGTGGATATTTGTAGACATGAGGTTTTGGAGTTCATTGTCTTGAAGTCGCCATCCAATTATAGGTCTTGAGAAATCATATATATAAACCTCCAAAGATAAGCACTTATCTCATCTTGAGTGAGTGGACAACTCATTGTCTCTTATACTAAGCTAAAGTTGTAATGCCCAATATCATGATATAATATCACAGTATCAATTTTTTTTTATTAAGGGTAAATTACACTAATACCCCTTGAAATTTCTGTTTAATACAAATTTCTCCTTTACATTTAAAAAATTACATTTCCTTTCCTGATATTTGTAATCCCATTACAAATTGCTCCCTAGATTGTTAATGTCATGTTCTAAAATTTTCTATATGACTATCATGTCTTTTTTTCTTACTATTTCTTCTTCCTATCATTATGACTACATTCTATAACTTTCTATCATTAAATTCTACTTAAATATATTCTTATTGAGAGATGATATACAAATATAAATTTTATGTAGAATTTTCAAACACAATGATATAGCTTAATAGTGACATTTCACTTTAAAATAAAACATCCATAAACATGATTTATATTTACAACAATATCACTATCACAATAACTTTATGATTTTTTTTGGTATAAATTTTTATATACAAATATAATTTTTCATTTATATTTCCACCATTATATTTAGACTAGTGGAGGTGCACGTGCTTTGCACGTGGTAATTTTTCTTATATTTCTTTTTATGATTTTTTTCTTCTTTTTTTTTCTTTTTTTAGGTTTTGTAATAGTTTTACCTTTTGAGCTATTTTGTTTTTTATTTATTTATTTATTAATGTTTAATGTTTATGTTTAGAAGTCTAAAAAGTGAAAGTGTTTGAATCTTTGAATATTTAATCGTTGATATATTTTTACACTTTTAGGTAGTATTTAGTTAAATAAAATTATTATAGAATGAAATTAATATTATTAGACAATATATATATAAATTAAACATGTGAATGGCTAATATGAATAACATAAAATACGTAGATTTATGTATGGTAATTTTCACGTAGGCGTTGTTTGTGTGGTGATATTCAAACTATGGATATGATTCTATATCGATTCTATGGAGTAGTGCATTGTTTGGTTGAAAATTGATAGGTCGGATTAGGAGTCCAACCGGACTCTATATCCTTTATACGTGGAATTTTTTTTTGTCAATTCAAGAAAATAATGTATCAATTCCTATCAGGGGGCATTTATATTTGTATTTAAGCATTAAAATTTACAAGTAGATTGAAACAATCATATAAAATAATTGTAGTACATATCACATTGTTGGACTTATTACTATTAAATATGTAATTCACCAAGTTGTTTCACTTTTGTTATGTATATGTATGTAGAAACTATTTTGTTATTAAAAGATAAACAAATAAAACACTAAACTAACATTGCAATATTATTTTTATTTAAGGTGAAGAAACAAAATATCTAACTAATATTGTAATATTATTATTTCAAAATAAATTAAGTAAAGTAAATTGAAAGATAAAAGTATTTTTATAAAATTCATTCATTCTCTAATTTGATCCACTTTACGATTAAAATTTAAAAATTTGTTGTATTTCTATTTTCCATTTCATATTGATATTCGTCATTTTGTACTTGTTCTGCTACAATCTTCCAAGATGTGCGATCTTTATCATTCATCTTGTCTAGTTTTGTGATAAATATGTATGTATGTATGTCCAAAAGCTAGTTTTAGTGCATTATAAAATGCTATTATATACTCAAATATGTCTACGAAATTCAACAGCCTTTACAGTTTGAGAAGTGAACAAGGTTCTTAAACATTCTGGAACTTCGGAGCTTGCAAGAACTATTTCTCCTTTATAGCAACAAAAGCTCAAAGGTTCATATTCAAACCTTTTAGCTTTACAAAAGGTATAAGGTGTCATTTTACGTAATTCATGCAATTCGTGTGTCAGAGAGCAAATAATTTGCGATGATGTATCACCTATTTTTCATATTTATTAAACAAACTATAGGCATTAGAATCAAGTCTATATAGTAAAAGTTGTTAAAAATAATAATTAATTATGTATTTTTACCATTCGTTGAAATTGTTTCGTCATGCCTTTCCAAAACGTAAATTGTGTTGTCAAATATGTTTGGGCCATTGCGTTTTTTTCCCCCTATTATTTGAATTTTTTTAATATATTGTTTTCACTATTCAGGTGTCAATCTAGCATATCAATTTTTTTGTCGAGCACAATGTTCTGAAATTGCATCTGTGACAAGTCCTTTCATTAGTAACTATAACAAATCATGAACATTTTTTTAAAAATTTATTCATCGAAATTGACATACAAGTTCATACCATTGATATTATCCATCTCTTTTTGTTGGTAGAGGAGTATTTTCTTTTCATATTATGACCGATAATTTGGGGAAAAAAAATTAATTTGAGTTACAAATGAGAATGGGAAATGCCTATACTGAACTATTTGGTAAAAGAGAAGAATGAACAAGCATCAACCAATAAAAGGACTGAATTTAGTGTTGGAAAATTTGAATCAAAATTTACTCCAATGGTTGTGTCTTTTGAGTTGGAAAGTGTATCCTTTTGAAGGGTTACAACCTTTCCAAAGAGTCTCATAGAAGTCTATAAATTTCATCTCTCTCACTTAGATTAAAGAAAGAATTAGTCATTTTTCTCTTTATCTTTGCATTTATTCTTCATATTTCCTAAGTCTAATTTTCTTATAAAGAGTACATACACAGCGAAGTTCGCTAGGCTTGCAATAATAGTGCTGCTAGTGCAAGACATTGATCGTTGTATCCTGGGAGATAGATGTCCATTGAATCCTAAGCACCAATGAGAGGACGAATCTATCCTAAGAAAAGAGTGTCACATACTCGACTCGATCAGGTTTTATGTATTTATGTACTATAAAGTTTCTTACGTTATTATGTCATTTTATTTCAATTTTGGTTTTGCCCAAAACCCATTTACATATTTTTTAAATTATATTTTCCATATAGTTTGATACTATTTTTTCTAACATTTAGATCAAAACAAAAATTAGTTATTTTGCAAGAAAATCCAATCAATTCATATGTATTAATATGTGAGTTTGAAAAACCATAAAGTAGAAGGAAAATTACTCTTATATATATGTTCAGATACTTAAACATTAATTAAGTGTTAGGCCTCATTTGTTTTTAGAAGTAGAATGAAGGGGATTCATAGTAAAAGGATTGATAGTGAGGGGATTAAGTAAAATTATGTTTGTTTTGATGATAGTTGTTGGTGTAGGAATTGTTAAATTATTTTTATATAAAATAATAAACAAATACAAAAATATTAAACATTAATGTTCCAAAAAAAAATGTCCAACATGTAAAAAATAAAATAAAATAGAAAAAAAAAAACTATGATTTTTACTTAACAAAAAATACAAAAAATTAAACATTAATGTTAAAAAAAATGCCCAACATGTAAAAAATAAAAAAATAAAAAAAATTTGTCCGGCGAACTATTTTTCTAATACCAGGTCCCAAGCTTCTATCCTAATACCCTCCCCAAGGCCTATCCTAATCCCTTGAATCTTCTCTCCATCTCCCAAAAAAACATAATATATAGTGTGTCCCACCTTCATCTCATTCCCAATCGCAACTCTAACTCCCTAAACAAACGGGGCCTTACCGTCAAATTTTTTTGTTGCCGGTGACTTTTTCCAGCGACCTTTTCTTGCATGTTTTTACTACCAATCAAGATTTTACTTTGAATTTAATGATTTATACCCTTTTGGGATGGACTTTCACCAATTTTCTATATATATAGAAAACCTATGTCATATCTTCTTTTCATATGGATTAAAATTGCACTCGAGTTAAGTGTTCAATTCATTCTCTTCCAAATTGTGGTTGACAATGTATTAAAAAAATAAATAAATAAATAAATTGATTTGGCACCTCTTATCTATGCAACCAATACGACATTCAATAAAGTTGTTGAATTGTATATGTTTTTTTTAAACTTTGTTACATGGTTATAGGATTGGATATAACTCTTTCAGATTAAGTGATATTTAAATATTTAGGATTTAAATTAGAAATTTGGTTAAGAATTTGAAAAAGATAAGGAAAAATGTAAAAATAATGTGAAAAAAATTTAAGGGTCATGCTACGTCGCTCGAAACCGAGCGACCCCTAATCCCCCGATTTTTTTTTTTTTTTTTCAGAAGCAGGGGGAAGAAGAAGACAGAGGGGGAGAGGGACTGGAGGGGGCCTAAAAATGGGTTGGAGGTGGAGGCGGGGGGCGATCGACAACGGAGGCGGAGGCGCGGCGATCGGCGACGGATCTGCGACGGATCGGAGACGACGGCGACGGATCTGAGACGACGACGACGACGGGCTGGGCTCTCTTCTCTCTCTCTCTCTCTCTCTCTCTTCTTCTCTCTTTTTCTCCCTCTCCCTCCTGCGTTTCAGAGTCGAAATGGAAGAAGAAGAAGAAGATGATGAAGAAAAAAAAAATGGCCAAAACGACGTCGTTTTGGCCATTAGGGGGATTCGGGGGGAAAGAATTTCGGGAGACAAATCATTATTCAAAATTTAAATTAATATTTTTTTCCTATAATATTCTATCTGATTCTATAACTAATTCTATACACTTAGAAGTTTTCATTTTTATTTGAATCAGTTGAATAAGAGCTAATGTTGAATTATAAGTTATTAATTATGTAGATTAGTTGAATCAGAAATTTCATGGAATCACTAGGGTTCGTTTGGGAAGGGCTCATTTGGGCTCTTTTGGCTCTTTGAACCACAAAAGACAGAATAGGCTATTTGAGCCACAACAGACAAAACATCACATCAATCCATAATCATTACACTCTTCTCTCACAAAAAAAATCAAAAAAGTCAAAAAACCTTTCCCAAACCAAGCTTTTAAGCCCAGACTCAAATAGCTAAAAAAGTCAAAAAGCTAAAAAGCCAACCCACTTCCCAAACGGAGGCTATGTGAAACTTCTTGTCCTTCAGTATGGCAATAACTTGACCAATTATTAAAGATGATAGACTTAACTCAAAATTTTAAATTCATCTAATTAAATTCATTTAAATTTTATTTAAATTCACTTTAAATAATAGTTTAATCTAACAAATTGTATCTTATAAATCTAATAAAAATTTAATTTAATCATATAAATCTTACCCACGTTATATTTTCTATTTTTCTTTATTTATAAATTATGTCATCTCCATTAAAATAAATAAATAATATAAATCTTTCAATTTTTTTAAATTGATTTATACACAACTTCCATCACATCATAGTGATGTGATCATTTGCTAGCCCCAAAAATTTACTTTCATGTGGTTTCAAAATTGGAATGCGAAACTTCTTTTAAATTATTATTTTTGTAGAAATCTAAAAATTTTATTTCACATTATTCTAAAATTGTAATACGAAACTTCTTTTAAACTATCAATTTATACGTCTTAATATTTAAAGGAAGCATTTTTATATATTTTCTACATCTTAATATTTTAATTTAAAATTTATTTTTTGATTTGTATGCGATATTAATATTTAAATTTTTTGTAAATAAATTATTAAGTGAATTAACGATTTTTAATGATATGAGAAATATTTTTCAATAAACAATTTTGATAATTTTATTGTTGTATAGGAAAGTAGTTAGATTTTTTTTTTTCTTCTGTTTGTTTAGTTAAATTAAAAAATTAAACAAAGAGTAGTAATAATGGAAACTTTTTAATATTAAAACTGAAATTCTTACAGATGAGTAGATCAATTGCAAAAATACTTATTTTCTTTATATATTTTCATGATTTTTCTTAATTTGAATCTAACAAAATTTCTTTCACCCACCGTTCATGAGAAGGTAATGGATGAGACAAATATCAAACAAGTCATGGTAGTGAAATTATTAAAAAAAATAATCATATTATGATATTTGAAGGTATTTAATATTTGAATGCTCACTGTTTATGAGAAGGTAGTGGAGGAGACAAAAAAATTACTTGCACCCACCGTTAGTAATATATAAAGTTTACTTGCATTGTTCTGGTAAATTAGATAAAATCAATTGTTTTACAAGAATATGATATATATATATATATATTTCTATGATCACAACCAAACAATGTATAAATAATTAAAAAAAGAAAAGAAAAGAAAAAACAGAAAGAGGAGAGTTTGAGGAAGAGATGAGAAAGAACAATAAAACAATACACACCCGAACCGGATACAAATTGAAGACCAAGTCATGGACTGATCAACAAGTTCTAGACGTAAGATGCATGATCTAACTCTAGTTTCATGCTTATTATTGTTTAACTCGTCAAGGTGTTTGATTGATAGTAAATTGTAATGTTTCAAGTATTTGGTTATTTTTGAGGTATTTGGTATTTAAAAGTATTTAAATTTCAAAAGATGTTTGTGGTTATTTGTGGTTTTATTGATATTTAACAAGTTTGAAAGGGTATTCTTAGGATACGTAAAAAGTAGAAAATATGACAATTTTTAGTAATAGATTAGATCAATTTAATTTAGATATATTTAAAAAGTATAAAATTTATAAATTTTTTTTAAAAAAAATCATTGAATATAACAAAATAAGATAATGTATTAAATTTTTATATTTTTATATTTGGTGAATTTAAAAAAAAATCACAAAATATTATACTTCTTAAATATATCTACATTAAGTGTATCTAAAAAATAAAAAAATTGCTTCAACAATTAAAAAAAATTTAGTAAAAATAAAAAAAAAATTAAAAATAAAAAATTCAATTTTTTGTGTGAGTTAAATCAAAAAAAGATTATTATTTCTTTTGAAATAATATGAATAAAATATTTATATTATTTTATATATATATATATAAAGATTAAAGAGCAAATATATCATTTTAATCTAATAAGAGAAAAGTATAATTTTTTAAATATAAAAAAAAGAATTTATATTAAATAGAAATTTCAAAAAGTATAGCGTAATTTACCTTTTTATTGATTAGTGATGATGTGAGCTTTATACTAGTGGAGAAGTTATTGCATGGCCTTAACGTATTGCTCCACTCTATTAATTCTAAAACATTTGTCATATTATCTTCTACAAGAAAACATAAAAATATGAGTTTCACTTTTACGGCCAATAAAATTGAAATTGAAATGTATTTACTTTGGAGTAAATTATAATTTTCTCGTGTTTGACGGTTCCTCGTGTACAAAAGGTCACACTTTTTCAGATGACATGGCAAAAGACTATTTTTATGGCCCTAGGTTTTGATTAAAGAAAAGAAAGAAAGTGGTGCACCACTATTTGCATGAGTGCAAACTACATTTCAATAGATGTTTTCTCACCTTTCGAGCACCTTTAGTACGATAGAATAAATTAAAATGAAATGTCGGTTCAAATTTTGTTTAGTATGATAGTTTGGATTAAAATGAAATGTCATTCAAATTTTATATTCTCCTTTTTATGTTTGGAATATTTTATTTAAGTGGAAATAATTATTTTATCAGAATAGTTATTCCAACAAAATATGAGAATGCATATTCCTTTCTCCAAGCAAAGGAATGGCAATTCGAATTACCATAAAATTTTATTATTATTTTTTTGTTAGTGCTTAAAAAAATATATATTGTTATCTGACTACTGCAACCATTATTCTATTCTTCTACCACCCTATTGCCACCACAGCCACTAGTACCACCACCATAGTTGCCGCAACAATCACCATACTACCACCACCGTACTACCCATATCATCACCACTACTGCTATAACCACAACACCACCTTACCACTACCACTAAAGCCACATAAATCTACTATCAGTATCTTACTAATGTTACTATCATCATCGCTGATGCTGCCACCACTACCGTTGCCACTATCACCGCCGCCGCCGCCGTTGCCAACACTACTACAACTTATGGCATCACTGTCACAACTATTAATATTATCACGATCTATATAAATTTTAAATTTATTTATTACTAACTTGTAAAAAAATAAATAAATAAATAATAATTTATTTCATTCCATGAGTTTAATAGGTATAACCAAACACGAGAATGAGAATTATCATCTTTTTCCTATATCATTCTGTGTTGACAACCAAACAATGGAATGTGATTGGGCATTTCATTCCATTCAACCTTATATTTGATTCTTACTCTCATTACATTCCCATTTGATTTCATTCTATCATACCAAATACTCTCCTCTCAATTAAAGGTAAAAAAATATTAAACTTTACACTCCATAATGCAAATAATAACTTTTATAAATAAATAAATTTATGAATTAAAATTTGATTCTCAATTTGCCAAATTTGGCAAAAATGCCAATTGATAACAAAAGAAAAATTAGAGAACATTAGACAGGCTACTACCAATTGACCACTTTCTCCCTCCATTCCCTTTTTTCAATTCTCTAAAAAAACTCAAATTACATAAAATAAAATAAAATAAAATAAAATAAATCTTGGAAAGTAGTAAACTATTTCAACTCCCCTAGAAATTCGAATATCAAAACTCAAAAGTTCCACCCTAATACGTTACTCCAACATGTGCCTGTAATCAAGACCACTTTGATGATGAATCAAGTATTCTTGACCGTTCGATACGCCAAAACCTGAGCTTTGACTGAGAAGCTGTTGCTCCTTCTGTCTCCTGAGTTCGACAACCTTCCTATGCGAGTTGGAGTGTTTCGTCGATACAAAGGTCGGACTCGCAGCGGGTCGGTACTCGGGTACCAACCGGCCCGAATTGTACCGGACCCCACACGCATTACACAGCGTTTTCGGACCCATAGGTCCGGCCCGCCACTGCGGAGTCTTCTCGGCGGCGCAATGCAGGCATTTTCGGCCTGGAGTCTCGGTGGTGTACCTCTTCTTCGGCGGCGTCGTTTCGTTTGGTTCGGAGGTGGGTGAGAGGATGAGAAGGCGGGAGGACCAGTCGCAAGGGGCAGTGCGTGAGCGCTTGCTTCGGGGTTTGCCTGGGACTGACACGTCGGGAGTGAATGTCGGCGGGTTGTGTCGGTTTGTGGATGTCTTGGGCCGAAAGTCTCGTGGCGTTTCGGATGATGAGGTGTCGGTGGGAGGTTTTGTGGTGGTGGAGCTTTGTTGGAGGTTTTGTAAGTTGTCGGTGGAGAATGAGTCGTCCACGAAGTTCGAGAGCCATTCCAGCTCAGCCATGTCGTCGTACTGTTCACACCCAAAAAAAAAAAAAAAAGAATATAAATTGTTTTATTAATTCAATACACTTTCAAATTTTTGAATTCTGTTACAGGTTTGGACATGTGCATGATGCTAAAAATGTGTTTGGATTTGTTTTTTATTTTTTCATTTTAGAATAAAAAAAATTTAAAAAGTTTTACACTTTTAATTCTACTCTATTAGTTTAGATCGGTTAGGAAAAAAAATTTACCAAAACAACAAGAAAGTGAATTTTTTCAAAATTCTTTACTGAAAAGTAAAAATTTTGACACAAATCTTAAAAAATTACTAAAAATAAAAGGTGTAACTTTTTTTTTTTTGGATTGATTCCAAACTCACTCTAAAAAAATCTGAAATAAACAATCTGTTCCAAGGTAAATATGATTTTCAAATGTCCTAAAATTAATCAGCTTCTTTAGAAAATTAAAATTCTTTGTTTTTTGTATTTTTTGTATTTTTATTGAATTTTAAGCAATTTTTTTAATTTTTAGATATACATAATATAAATACACTTAAAATTATAATATTTGTGAAAAAAAAAATTTAAATTCACTAAATACCAAAAATATAAAACTAAATAAAATAAACGAGAATCATTATATTTTTTTTTATATTTTGTGTATTTATTAATTTTTTAAAATTTTTTTTATAAATATTTTTTTAGATACATCTAAGTAAAAGCATATAAAAAAGTTTTAAAAATTGCTTAAAGTTTTAAAAAAATGCACTAAAAATTAAAAAAAAAATAAGTAAAGTAAAAAACTTAATTTCTAAAAAAAATGAATTCAAAAAATTAAACTAACTACATTGAATTTTTGCTGAAAATTTAGAGACAAGAGACTACAAACAGAGTAAGAGCATCCCTATCTCTCCCTCTAAACCCAACCCTTACCTATTTTAAGCGGTTAAAATCCCTTTATACACCTCCATTAGCTCTCCTAAATAATTCCCTAAACTAATTTTTGTTACAGTGGCTCTTTATTTGTAGGGAGTCACTGTAACCCCTTTATGTATATATATATATTATTTTTTGCTTTATTTTGTTTAGAGACTGCAGTATACATGTATAATTTTTATTTTTTAAAATTTATAATTAAAAATTATATTTTAATAAAATAGAGAAAAAATAGGAAATTTGTTAATAGAATAGGGAAAGAATAGGGAGTCTGTTGGAAGAAATAGATGAAAAAGTAAATCTTAATATAGGAAATAACTTTTTTAATAATATTTTGGGGTAAAGTTTATTCTGCTAAGGATCCTCTGATAAGGGGTAATTGCAATCCAGTGTAATCAGAAAAAATAAATAAATAAATAAATAAATAAAAATCACACATTTATAAAAAAATTTCACTAATTTGTAATTATTTTTTCAAATCCTCATTGATTTGATATTTCTCCATAATGTAATTTTAAAAAAAAAAATGCGGAATTGTTGATTGTCCACAAAATGCACAGCAAATTGCTCAAATTGTTTACATAGAGATTAAAAAATCACACAAATTTTTTTCCTGATAAAAAGTCATTGATAGTAGAAAATAAAATATTACTAGAATGTGATTTCCATATTAAAATAAGCACCTTAATTTCAAACAAACATTGAATACTAAAATTACCGGAACGCAGAGTTCGCCAGAGAATTGAGCATCAGTAAAACTCCGGCGATCAAAATTGCCGGAGAACTGAGATTCGTTGCCGGAAACCGACGCATTGCAGCCATCAACGACCATGACGGTCGAAGAATCAGCGGAATCCCGGGGAAGATTGTCGAAGAAAGCATCGTTCATAATAACTTGATCGTCTTTGGAGAAGTCGAGTAGGTCGTCAATGGTGAATTGGTTATTACCAAACGGTTTCTGATCGGAGAAACAATTTTCCGGCGAGAAATCCTTGTTTCCTGGGGCTGCAAAATAGCCGCCAAAGAAGATCTCCGGAGCCTCCATTGGTGTTTGGTAACGGTTCCTTGGGAATTTAGAGACAGAAAAAGAGAAAGAAAACGGGCGGACAGAGCCGAAAGTGGTGTTGTGTGGGTTTTTGATGAGTAAAGGGAAGGCCCCGAGTACAAATATAAGAAAATTTTGAAGCATCTTTAACTGTTGTATTATTTATTTATTAAATAAAAAAAAAAAAACACTATACATAATGGCAAGTCACTTGTTACTATTTCTGTCAACTTTATTTAAACTTTCCAATCTATGGCCTCTTTTGGGGACGAGATTAGAAGCAGTGTTTTGATTTTTAACGTCTTTTGAATTTTTTTATTTTTTTATATATTTTTTAATAATATCATAAAAAATTAAAATTTTAACTTTTAACTTATTTTTAAGAACAATCCGTATTAAAGAGATGTAGAAGTTTTAAAATTCCAATTCAATTATGTTGATTTTTTATTATTTTTAAAAATATATATCATTGGTTACTAAAAATTAAAATTTATTAAAATTATAGTCAATAAAAAAATTTATTAAATTCACCTATCATTTAGGAATTTAAATTTCAAAATACACATGATTTAAGGGATTGTTTTCCATAACAAAAATATACTGTAGGTTCGTTTGGGAAGTGGGTTAGCTTTTTCACTTTTTGACTTTTTTTTGCTATTTTAGCCTGGGGCTAAAAAGTCTCGTTTGGGAATGATTTTTGACTTTTTTGATTTTTTTTTGTGAGAAAAAGAATGTAATGATTATGGGTTAGATGTGATGTTTTATCTTATTGAGTTAAAAAGCCTTTTTTTTTTTTTTTTTTTTGCTATTTTAACTAAAAAAAAACCCAACTTTTTTCTTCCCAAATTGAGCCTGTTTATTTTCCAAAAAAAAAAACTTGCACAACAAACATCTTTCACTACTTTCAAAATAAAAAGGAAGCTTACACAAGAAACATCTTCATCTCTACCAGAATAAATATTCTGTACACCTCTCTCTCTCTTTCAAAATGGTGATTGTTAAGATTTTATTGGTGTTTAATTTTTTTTCTTTTTCTTTTTATTTTTGCCTTTCATTCAAGCTTAATCTCCACGTTTGTACGGCTTCTGTTAGCAACTGAACAACAATAAACCAGACTCATATGTGAAGATAATTATGAATACCTCCTTCAAATTTTAAAGTAACTACAAATAATTATTAGGCTCGGTGCTAAGATTAGGTGTGAAATTTTTTTGCATGTTTGTTATTTCTAAGATATGTAATGGATCAATGTGTCATATATAGTCTTTTAAATTGTCAATATTATTTAAAAAAAAATTAGAATTTGTGATTGATTATAACTCTATCACATAGATTATAAATAAAATAAAAAAATAATTGTATTTTTTTAATGATTTTATATATGTAATCTTTAAAAGTCAATAATTATATTTTTCATAATTTTCAGTTTCAATTCTATTTAGTAAATATTTAATTTATCAATTAGTGTGTTTCTTAGGTGTAGAGTTTACTCTTATCTATATCTATATGTATATTATTACCGAGCAAAAGAAACTTTTGATGCAAGAGACTCTAGGACTTTCAAAGTATTAATATAAAATTTTAAAAGTTAAGAAATACAAGTGACATACAACTATTGACGGATTTAATTGTATCTATAATTTTAAATTTTAAATTTAAAAAAATATATATTTATATATAGAAAGTCAAATAAATAAATTTAATTATATTTAAGCCACATCTAATTTGATATTTGAATATCTTTAAAAGGAAATTCTAAATTTAAATTTAGTATTATATAACTTAAAATTATAAAAATATTTACTTCAAAATATTATTCATTTTTTAAATATTTAAAACTAAAAATAAATATAATTTAAAAATATTTACTTATTGTAGCTGGTTTTTCGTACTCTTTAGAGGGGTTTAGTCTCCTTGGATATGATAGCCCTACAATTCGGACTCCCGTGATTTTGAATCTAGTTTCATAAGTGCAATGTGAAACAGAAAAACTCAAATAAGAGTCCAAATTCGACAAATCTTTCAAAAATCGATTTACAATCAAAGATGCAAAAAATGGACTGCATTACTAGATTACAGAGTCGCCACCTACATATTTTTGGAAAATTTAGAAAACTCGTGACTTATGCCAAGGCCACTTGTCCGTCATAACCAAAATGTCTTGGCTCGAAAACTTAGGTATGAGAGAGGAAGGTCATGAATTGAGCACCACACTCACCCAATCAAAGATCGGCCTCTGCTAATCATGATTTGATTTTTATGTACATTATATCTCTTGTTCTGATTATTAATTCTAACTTACTATGTAAGGTACACAAGTATAAACTATTTCTTTCACTTTGAAATGTTTTAATTTTATGTTTGTTTGGAAAGAATTTTGAATATGTACTACTTGAAAAAGTAAACTCATATGTACATCAATCAAAGTCATCACAACTTAAGCGCAATAGCCTTCATCCACTGGCATTCAAAGAGGTATATCAAATAAGCACTTAACCTCATGATAACATGTTTGATATGGTAACACGTTTGATATGGTAACACAAGTACTCATGCGATATGTTAAAGCAAAAAATGCTCACTTAGTACTCTGAAGCAAGCCAAAAGAAATAAAATAATTAGAAAAATGCATGTTTTACTATGCAAGTGACTAATGCAACATATACAAAATGCAACTACTATGTTCGGTTTATCAACATGACATATGGCTCAACTTAAAGCATGCAATAGCGGGCGTAGTCAAGTAAGTAAGAAATGACAACAATGTTTAGAGTGATGAACTGAACCCAATGCATGCAAAAATTGATGTTTATACATGGTAATGATATGAAACCAAAATATGATGCTACATACAACCATCGTAAGTAAGTAAATAAAAAGGAGAAAGAAAAGAGGTTGGAAAACATACACAATATTACAAGCGTTACAAATTGGCCCTTGCAAAAAAAAGTCCGAATGAATGTCCTGATTAATTATTACAACACAAAATAAATGAATTAACTTGAAAGAAGCTAACTAGTTGATTACAACATACTAATATTAAAGCACTAAATTAATGGAATGGGAGGCAAGGAGCCACATACGCACAACCAAAAACATCCTCCCGAAAACCTCTCTGTTTGTTTGCTGCTAGAATTTGTTCTATTTTGCAATCAGAAAATTATTCTGTTTTGGCCTTAAGTTCTGCTCTGTTCTGCCACAAAATGCCATTGCCTATACAAAAAGAAGGTGGCCAGCCGGCCTTGGAAAGTGGTCGGCCGAACATAAAGGTGGTCTACCGGTCACTATTTTTGGGAATTATCCTGCTACAACAGAGCTGAAACAAAGCAAAAACTAAGTGTTTTCAGGAGATGTTTATCCTCTCTGCCCTTCCCAAACATGAAGATGATCAAGGAAAGAGTAGATTTAGTTCACAAATCATCAATTTCCGCACGTTTGTTGCGTGATGATCTTAGAAATGATAGGACAAAAGCTCAATAAAATAAAATAAAAGACCAACAATACCTCATTCCTATCATGGAGATACCTTAAGGAAATGGGGTAAACATTGTTTCTTGAATCATTAAACATCACTAAAGAGTATGTAATGATTCAAGATGCAATAGGTTCAATATAACGTTGATTCAATACCTTTCCATTTCCTATCTGTTTTTTTTCCTTTTTGTCCAAAAGTGTAGATTATGCCACTAAGTCCAAAATTAATAAAAAGTATCAAGAATTGACTTAACCCGAGAAATGAGCTTTTCAAGCCCTTTTCTACAGAGAAAATTATAAACGAGGAATCAAACTCATTTACGAGCGATAATGAATTCGGAGTCAAACCCGAAAGGGGCAATAATGACCCTAAATCCAAACCCGATAACAAGCTATGATGAAACCTTCCTTTATGATTTCCAAGGGTTTAGACTAGGAAGTTAGTTCCTTAGAAGTAAATGCACCGGCGATAAAGAGAAGTGTCAAACAAGAGGTTGTGCTTAGCATGAGAAAGATGCAATGCCTTGGTAATGAACCTCCGAAGAGATTAAGCCATTTAGTATGGAAAATCTCTTTCTTATGCTTTAAGCAACAATCTAGTGTTGGATACAATTTTTTAATCAAAATAAACAAAGAATGGAGGGAGGTTGCAGAGATGATTATGTGAAGGTAATTACAATGGTGTAAGTATGTATGAAAGCTATAAAAAAGTGCAAGAAAGGACTATCAACTCAAATGGATTGAAAGCTATATCCATGAGGACTTACAACAACACATCTACAATATTCAAAGGATAATTTAATACACAAAACAGCACTGAAACAACACAAAAACAGTGTGAAAATTTTGAGGTGGAAAAAATGAGAAAAAATAGGCTAAAGCCAAAAGGTTTCAAACAACCAACAAGCGTAAGGAAGTGTGGCTAACCCCTCCGCTTTTTTTATGGCTTAAAATCACATTTTTAAGCTTAAAAACACTCTGAAAAAATAGTATGAAAAAGCAAAGAAAATAGATAGAAAAGATGGTATAAAAGCTCAAAGTATACCTCTTTAAAGAGAGGATGCTCTTCTAGTTCACAATCCACAAGTTGAACACTCTCAAGAGTTGAAATTTGTGTTTAAGAATCTCAGCAAGAAGCCTCTAGTTTTGGCTTAGAAAGTGTATGTATAGTGTATGTATATTGTAAGAGAGAGAGGTAATGTATTGAGCAAGCTATAGACACTTGGCAAGTTTTTCTAAACCCAAACCATAAAAGGGGGAGGGGGCTTGTATTTATAGACAAAAGGCTTCTCACGTCAAAAATATCAAGAAAGAGACAACTGGTGCAAGACATGCACATGGGGACAACTGGCTATCTCAAAATATCTGCTACTGCTGAACATGGCGGGCTGGCCGTAAGGATGTACAGCCGGCTAGTCCAATTTTGGTCTGGCTACTTGGGAGACTCGGCCGAGCCCAAATACACATTGCTGGGCCCAAAAATGAAAGGCCAAGTCTAAAAAGCTCTATGGAGGATGTTTCATTGAAACTTGGCCGAGTCCAAAAAACTACTTTCAAGCTCGACTTCAAACGGGCATGTCTCTCTCATTCGGACTCGGTTTTAGGTTATTCTTGAGTCTAAATTAAAGCCCCAGAAGTGTACTTTCCAATGGTGGTAGCCTCACATCTAAATTCTAAGTATACAAAGAGATGTGCATAATTTAGTGAAGACTATTCATTTCTTTCTTAATAGTTTGATACTCAATCTTTTCCTAAACTAATTTTCTTCCATCCTCTCTATTTCCTTCAACTCCAAACCTATAAATAAGATGTTTTTAAATATTTTCCAAAGAGTTCACCTCCCTTCCATTTATTTCCACTTTGTCCTTACTCGGTTTACTGAAAAGTGTAATATTTTAAATGAAATGCGAGTCCTAGAACATCGTAGAAACATTTGAAAAAATATTTTGCAAAAAGAGTTTTAAGGTCTAAAATAGTTTTGGTCAAAATGGGGTGTAAGACTAGGAGTAGAAGCTCAAAATTAAATTCTTTTGCTGAAGATTCGAACGATTGCACAGCGTAATATTTCATCATTGAGTGTTTAGACTCAAGCGTCCAAGTTTTAAGGATGGTCAAAAATGGGTGTCTACAGTTGCCTCTCTTTAACAGAGTTTGAAGTCATGAAAAGACGTAAATGAACGTCACAGCCCGAAGGCGACCTATTTTGACAAGACCGTAAGACTTGGGCAAGCAAACAAAATGCAAAATGCAGTTGGCTGAACCTGAGATTTGCCTACATATCCCTTTGCAAGGAATCAAATCACGCATATTTTAAGTAATTCATATTTTAATTTAAACCAAAAAGAATAATTTATATTTTAAATAAATTTCAAGAATGTATTTATAATTTACCTTAATGTAATCATTAGTATTTTCCAGTCCCTATCATGCCCGTTACTATATTCCTCAACTAGGGGTGTAATTTTGGCCCGGCCAAACCCATGTCAGGCCTTGAGGGGTCCCACTAAAAAATCAAGCCCGCCCACAGGCTAGAAAACTAGGTCCAAGCCCAAGCCCAAGCCCAGGGGTATTCAGGGTTTGGGCTGGCCAATGGGCCGATCCCTTGGGCTTAGGCTGGGCTCGGGCTTTAGGCAAGCCTAAACAATTTTTTTTATATTTTTCACCAAAATTTTATTATTTTTCATTAAAAATAACACTGGGCATCGGGTGGGCCGGGCGAGTCGGGCTTTTGGGTGGGCCTTGAGCGGGCCAATGGGTCGGGCCACGGGCCGGGCCAGGCTTCAAAACGATGGCCCAAGGCCTCAGGCTAGGCTTGGGCTCAGGCCTAAATGGGCCTTAACAGGCTAGGCCCACCTCGAGCCGCCCGCAGGCCACGGGCCAAAATTACACCCCTATCCTCAACCTATGTTTAAACATGATGGTTTTGGCTGCATATCATCTGTTAGATATCTTTTGGATCCCAAATCTGTCAGCTATTAGTGTATTTTTATTTTTTATTTTTTTTTTGTTTTTTTTTTTTTTTGTAGGCTATCGGTAGTGGATGGAAGAGGTGTCATCAACTATTTACCTACAGTAATACTATAAATTTATCCTTATCAATTCAAAAATTATTCAAAATCTTCATTTTATGATTTAAATTTATTTTATACATAAACTCCATATAAATCTCACACTATAAAAATAAATCTATACTGCATAATCACTCACCTAAAATTTTTTAGATATATAAGGATGGGTCTCTTCACATTTCTATTTATCAAGCTGTTTTGATTGATAGATTATGTTCTTTGAAATTTCATTATAAAATTTAATTAATTAATGAAAATTTCATTTTTATAAGTATATAAGACATAAGATTTGATGATTAATTTGTTTTAACTTTTTTTTTTTTTTTTTAGATTGGGAATTTGTTTTAATTATAAGGATATGGTTAGTAAAATCAATAAATAATTCTATTTCCACATCACTACATCTCTTAATGCACACCATTGATCTTTATTTATTTAATATTCCTATTATATTCCTCAAGAAAATTACTCCCTGAATTCTACTCTCTCAATTCTCTCAAGACACACCACCAGCTACCACCATCACCATCATCATCACCATCACCATCACTATTACCATCAGCCATTGCCGCCACCGCCACCGCCACCTTTGGCGCTACACTGCCACCCTCTAACTCTTCTCTCCTTCCTTTGCTTGGTCGATCTCTCTCTATTTTTCCCTCCGCCATCCATCTCTCTTTCTCTTTGTCGAATGTGTGCCCACCGAAGTATGGGCAACGTGATTGACTGTCTGAGCTACATGAGTTGTGGGGCTGGACAGCGCAATTGCTATTGTGAAGGCTGCAAGGGTGAGAATCACAGCAGTGAGCAACGAGGGTATAGAATGCGGGCTAAGAGAGGCTCACTAGAGAGAAAAGAGGGTTTGGGGTGGTTCGTTTGGAGGATAAGGAGTGCTAGAGGGAAAGAGATGGGTAAATAGATAAATAGACAAATGAATAAATAAATGATGACAAATAAATGTATTATGATATTTTAAATTATTATTATTTTAACGTATTAAAAAAATATTATTTGAGAATCGTCCAAAAAATATAAAATTTAGATTTTTGGGGCAAGCACTCAAAAAATACATGATGTTACAGAACAACCTCATGAAACAAACGGTTATTATCATATATTGCAATGGGCTTTGATAGAGACCTCCTACAATCACCACTCCCCTCCCACACACACACATATACGTAGCGGGTGGTGATTGGAGGAGAAGGGAAAAAAAAGAAAAGAAAAAGAAAATCTAACCAATGAGAGAGAGAGGGGGTCAAGGGGTTGGGGAGGGAAGGGGGTCCGGGTCTTTTTCCTATTGCAATATATAAGAGGTTTATAAACTAAATTTTTTGGTCTCTAAAAGTAAAAATTTTGTTGTAAAAGACATTGAGAGACCAATTTCTATCGTTACGAGGATAGTCGTTAAAAGATCATTTTGAAAAGTTAAAAATAAGGCTTTCAGGGATAAAATTTTGAAAATATCACTAATAAATACACTTTAAAGGCAAAATAATTTGGTTTAAAAAAGGTTTAGTTTTTAAAACAAAAAATTTGGTTCCAAAAGGTAATAATTTATCACTAATGTCCAATTTTCGTTGCTAAAAATATAATGACGACACTTTTGGCAACAAAAATATTTTAGTCCTTAGAAAATAATTTTGCCCCTAAATTTTAGTGTCTAAAACTTTAATTTTTTGTAGTGGTAAATTGTCACCTAAGGTTTAAAAATAAATAAATAAATACGGCTATCAATTCTATCTTTGTAATTCTAATATCATCAAGTTCATCCTTGAACTTTTTTATATAGTATTAATTTAGCTTAACTTTTTTATATAGTATTAATTTAGCTTAATTGATAACATTTTTTTTGAAAAAATTTAGACTGAAATTAATAAGTAAAATAGTATATTCACTCTTTTCAAATAATTGAGAAGTTAGAATCTAATTTGAAATGATTGCCCCTTTGCATCTATACAATTTATACCAAATCTCACTTTGTTATCTCATTTTATTAATTATATAGCAGCCAACTTCTCACACATTCAGTCAAATGATAATATAGTCATTTCGTTAATTTGGTATTAAATTTGTTAACTGAAATTATCATGGGACTCTTACAAAATATATTTTTTAGGAATTTTTTCTCTTTTCTTTTCTACTTTTTCAATATATTTTCTATCTACTGAAAAGGGCAAATTAAATACATTTTCACCTTGAAAACACCTCGAAAATACCTTATGTGAAAGTTACATATGAAAGCTTCCATTAGCAAATTTAATATCAGACTAATAAAAAGATCACAATAAAAAGATCATATTATAACTTGAACGAAAAAGTACCAAAAAAATTAATTGTTATAACTGAAAAAAGGGGACTAATGTGTGATTCGATATAAATTAGAGAGAGAATTTTATTTTACCTCTAAATTTTGTCTCGATGATCAATTACACTCCAAATTTTGAATAATTTTAATTTTACCTCTATAGCTTTTGAAATCGTATCAATTTACCCTCTACCATCACATTTGAAATGAAAAAAAAAAAGTTTAAAAAAGTTACATTTTATTCCAAATTTTAAATTATAGATACAAACTCATCCTCTCGTCATCTCTCTCATCATTTCTTGAATTACCCAAATCCCTCTACTACTCTCCTCCTCCCTTCTTCGCCGACATTTTCCCCACCACTACCTCCACCAAGAATTATGCCATATTCAGAAACTTATTTACATTCTTGAAACCTAAATTCATCAAGCAATTTCACAGGTAGTGTACGGGGAGCAAATATTCGTCCCTTTCCGTACTCCTCGTATCCAAGCTGTGCTTTCTTCTAGATGACTTGAGAACACAAAAATGGTGAACTACCCGGCGGTGCATTGTCAAAAAAACCCTCCGACAGTCAAGGTAACACACACTAAGAGAGAAGAAGAAAGAGAGACAAAACGGGGTAAGTAGCTCTGATAACCAGATGTTCCGGACCTGTGCATGGATAGGCAGCTCCGTTTACATAGTTTTTGTGCACTCCTCTATGTTTGTCCTCCTTCTGACGCATGGATATGTTCCCCTCTAACATTCTTCCATGTGTAAGTGCAAATACTACCAAACACTAAATAAGAAAACCACCAAACAGTATTGATGCGTACGAATGGCGGAATCTTCTTCCTGCAATTCCATTACGCCGCGTAGCACTTCCTACCGAGCTATGCTTGGCACGGCGTCACGCCCTCATCTTAGGACCGTGCTACTTGTTTGGTTTCGTCAGTCAATCCTGAACGTGGGCTAAATCGAGCTCCACAGTCACAACCGAGCTTCTGCTCGATCGAATATGGTCTATTGAGGATAAGCTCCATCCAACTCAGTGGAACGCCCATCTCTACTAGGCTAGTAGCCCAAAGTCGTCCTTAACTTGATCAGATCAAGTCCCCGGTCCAGCATGTATTCAATATCCGACCGACTGAAGACCTTGTTTCCAGCATAGACCAGCTCGGCCTATCGTTAGGTCACAAATCTCCCTCTCAATTGCCCCTTCATTTCGTCCGCGCTAACGTAACTGGGATTACATTCATTAGCCGAGCTCATTTCCTTGCTCGGCTACTATCTGCTCTGTACAGTGCTCGGTCACCCATGTCCCCAAATCGGTTTATTATCTCAACCATGCTAATCTTCGCGCTCAACCTTACAACCTGCCTGGGCGGCGATTGGTCTGTTCAATCTGTATTTTCAATACTAACACTAGTCTCACCACACACGTGTCACTCATCCATTGGTCTCGTACTACCGATCCAGCCGTCCCACAGTGTCCCTTCATATTCAAATTTTTGGCGCCCTTTCCCTTCTTACATATATTGACACGTTTTTTCAAACCCCTACACTCACTGTTCATCTTCTTCTCCGACGATAACCCGATGGGCCTGAGCATCCAAGCTTCATTGCCTACGTTCGTCGTGCATATCAAAGCATCCGTTTCACTAGCTCTCTGTCACCGTTGCCTCTAGAACGCCTTCCAATGATTGGAATGTCTACAACTGCTTCGATTCGGTAAGTTTTGCATAGCTCTTTACGTTCTTCATGTTCTTCTTTTGTTTTCGAACTCCAACTCCCATATTCACCCATTGAGGAACACTAAAACACCCGAACACTGCTCAAAATTGAATAGGGTTAGGGTTTTTGCACTGCTTTTGACGTCAAAAATCTCTTGTGCCCCTAGTTTCCCACTGTCCATCATATCTTGTGATGAGCAGGCATGGATCTAGGCTTTGCCTGGCTCAAAGTGCCTTTTCGATCTGAAAACGCAAATCAACTAGGCGAGTTTGTTGTTTATGGAGTTGGGGCATAAAACCAGGCTATCCAGTGTACAAGGTTGCACGACTGGGCTAATATATGGCTAGCTCGCTCAACTGAACTAGGATCCATTAAACCATACCAATCGAGCTGCAAAGCACATTCACATGACCGAGCTAAAATCAGGCTCATATGCGTGACTGTGTTGCCACTCACACTTGGTTTTTAACTACAGAATCCTAGGGGACCAGGCACACCAACACTAGGGCTCTTAAAGACCGAACAACCATTGTGCACAACTTCGCCAACTCAATTATACCGGGCTAATTAAACTGGTCTCTTATGGGGCATTATTGCTTTCTTGTAAATACGTTGGGGGCCTTGGCAGTGTTCCGCAAGGAGTACGACATTCTGGTAGACATAAATTTAGAACTTGGTGAGAAAGACATCCTTCCGTGGGGCAGGCTAGATTAATGCCCCTTTACTGTGTTGTCTATTGTTGAGGGAGGCTTTCGCTTCCTAATGCAGCCCTTAATCTATGAGTTCTTGAGAAGGACCGGGCTGGCACCCACTCAACTCTCAAGGAGCACCTACCAAATAATAAACGGGGTCGCTGAGCTGAATCATCGGCTAGGTTTGACCTTAGGATTGGCCAAGATCTTACGCCAATATACCCTTGGTCACACGGCCGATGGATTTAATTATTTCTTAAAAATAAGGCCTGGCTGAGAACACCTAATAACCGGCACACCGGACAAAGACATGCATGACGACGACTTCTTCTGGCTGTCGTGAAATTACGAGACCGTTGATGTGCTCGGTTGGTACATCAGTAAATACTTTGGTTCAACATGTAAGCCGAGCTTCCTTACTAGCTAAGTTTGTTGATTTTCATTCTTGCGAGCTAATTGTCTTTCTTTTGCAGCTATTGAAGCATTACAAGCCAACTATATCTGCCTGAACGAAGAAGCAATCAGGGCTATGCTAAGATATAGGAATCGAGATTGCCACGAGCTTCTCGGTTATGTACCAAGCTACCGTTATACAGCTCCCTACAAAAGCAAAGTCACCGATTTCTTGTGAGCACCGTCTCTACCCCCAGATCTAACACTTACCGATGAGCCCTTAATTCGATGGACCGAGAAAGAAGAGATGGCAAAAAGAAGCAGCATCAAGAACCTCATTACTACTACTTTTGTCGAGCTGCCGGTCAACCTACCTCTAGTGCCAACTACCAGTCAGAGTTTGGGGACCGTGAATGCCTGGCTTCAATGGTTGCTCCGAATGCCAAGCCACACTGGGCAAGCAAAAGGGCTTGCTCAACCGATCCCTCCGTTGAGCTAGAGGCTGAGCTCAACATCGTGCACACGGCAACCGAGGTTAAGCTAGTCCCTGCTTGGCAACTGAAGTTGAAGTCCTAGGGAAAACTCATCCCGACTAATGCTTTTGTGAAAAGGACAAGGAGCATCTTCTGGCTTTTGATCTTACCAAGTCCCTACTTCTGCCAAAAGACATGGTTCGAACTGAGCACGTGCCAGACACCCGGATGGTTAAGTCCGCAGTGAAGTCAATGACAAGGGTAAGTGATCTACAAGATTTTTCCAACTGTTTCCTCAATTTGGTTGCTTGCTTGGGCTAACTTCTGATTTCTTGCAGGCTATCCAAAAACAACACCTCGTCGTAGACCGCATTATCAACTTGCGACAAAAGGTGACCGACCTGAACGCTGCTGGGAAGAACGTCTCAGCCGAGTTGGGCCGGGCTAAGGCTTCCCTGGAAATTGCCAACACCAACGATGCAATGCTTCTGGGGTAGCTCGGTAAAACCAAGCAAGAGAGAGATGCCTTGAGGGCTGAGCTTGAGGAGGTAAAAAAGGTGAAAGCCAATAAAGCGGATGAGGCCAACAACCTCGGCTTCAAAGAGGCCGAGAAGAACTATACCAAGCAAGTCGAAGCCACTAAAGACATCTTCTTCAAGTCTGGTTGGAAGGCAGCTTGCGAGAAGCTCGGCCAAGGACCTAAGACCAAGGTGTTCACCTCTCCATCCCTCACCTTCCTATTGGTTTATTTGGTGTCATATGCCAATGACGTCTTTAACTCTTTGTAAGAGAAGGTAGATGCAGAGGCAAAGGCCAAAGAAAAGGGGGGGTCAAGATAAGACCGGCCAAAGGGAGCGCGGCGATGCAATTGCCGTAATTGACCTGGAGGCCACTGCCGAGGCCGGGGATGGGAATGAATTTGTTGACCTTTCCCCTCTAGTCTAGTCTTTTTATTTTCTGTTTTGTTTTGAACTCTTATAACCGGGCTATCTGCCCCTACTATGTATTTAAACTTTCAATCAATGGAAATTTTTACAAGTTCCTGTCATGCATAACTTTGGAATGTATGTCACCTTCTTGCAACTGCGCAATCATAATGAACAATTTATGAGCTCTTTTAGCTGGGTAGAACCATCTCGGCTGAAAGGTTGAGTTGAACGATTCATCAACCAATTTTAGCCGGGCAAAATCATCTCAGTTAAAAGCCCTGAGTTGAATGATTCATAAACTCTTTTAGCTGGGCAAAATCTCCTCGGTGAAAGGTCTTGAGTTGAACAATTCATCAACTCTTTTAGCCGGGCAAAATCTCCTCAATGTAAGGTCTTGAGTTGAACAATTCATCAACTCTTTTAGCCGGGCAAAATCCCCTCAGCTAAAGGTCTTGAGTTGAACATTTCATTAACTCTTTTAGCCAAGCAAAATCTCATCGGCTAAAAGTCTTGAGTGGAACAATTCATCAACTCTTTTAGCCGGGCAAAATCTCTTCGGCTAAAGGTCTTGAGTTGAACATTTCATCAAGTCTTTTAGCCAAGCAAAATCTCCTCCGCTAAAAGTCTTGAGTTGAAACATTTTATCAACTCTTTTAGTCGGGTAAAATCTCCTCGGCTGGGAGACAATTGCCCCTAGTCCATAGCAACCCAAAAATCATGGCAAAATTTCTAAGTACGGAATTCGAATTCATTTCTCTTTTATATACACATTTCATAGATCTTCTATGAAAATTACATTGGAAAATGGAGGGGTGTGTCTACCCTCTACAAAAATTACATTAAAAGTTCAAATAAAAAATAATACAATTTTAAGTTGGCTGCGTTCTATGGCTGAGGTATGGCTTGGCTGTCTAAATCTTCTAGATAGTATGCTCCTTTGCTCGCCGAACCAGTTACCTTGTAGGGTCCTTCCTAATTTGCCCTTAGCTTTCCTTCGCCCTGCATTAGAGTGTTGCCCATCACCTTTTGCAGAACCCAATCCCCAACCTTGAACTGTTTGGGGTGAATTGTTTTGTTATACTTTTTAGACAGTTCTTGCTGGTACGCCACGACGTGGACCAATACCCTTTCTCTGCGTTCTTCAACAAGGTCTAACTCAAGGGCGATGGCTTCGGTGTTCAAACCCAGCTCAAAATTTTCACTGCAGATGGTGGGTATACTGATTTCCAATGGGATGACTGCCTCCATGACATATGCTAAGGCAAAAGGTGTCTCTCCGTTTGAATGTGTCGGTATTGTTCGGTAGGCCCAGAGGATATTTGGGAGCTCTTCAGTCCATTTTCCTTTGGATTTTTCCAGTCTTTTCTTCAGCCCATCTAGAATGGTCTTGTTTGACACTTTGGCTTGGCTGTTCGATTGAGGGTAGGCTGGTGTAGAGTTGTAGAATTCTATCTTCAGCTCTTTGCAGAACCCTCTGAACAACATTCCATCAAATTGGGTGCCATTGTCGGAGATTAAAGCCTTAGAGACTCTAAACCGCGTGATCACATTTTGCCAGATAAACTTTTTCACATCCTTTTCTTTAATCGTTGCTAGGGGCTCAGCTTCGACCTATTTGGTGAAGTAGTCTATCGACGCGATAAAGAATTTGCGGTTGCCTAGTACGGTTGGGAGTGGTCCCACGATGTCTAGCCCCCACATTGCAAACGGCCAAGGGCTTATAAGAGGAAGAAGTTCTCTGGCCAGCTAATGGATCTAGTGTGTGAACTTCTGGCACTTATCACATTTCTTCACGTACTTTTGCACGTCGGCCTGCATGCATAGCCACCAATATCCTTACGAGATAGCATGGTAGGCTGGAGATTTGCCGCCAATATGACTTCCGCACATTTCTTCATAGATCTCAAAAGAAAAGCGTCGACCTTGCTTGGATGGACGCACTTCAGGTACGGACCGGTGAAGAATTTCTTATATAGGACATCGAATGGAGAAAGCCAAAATCGCTCAGACTTCATCCCGGATCTTGTTTTCTTTTTTCTTGTCGGTCAACAGGACTCTATCTTTTAGGAAGAGAATGATGGGATCCATCCAAGAGAAACCTAGCTCGGCGCATAAGAAGTTCGGCTTCTTTGGTTCTTCGATACTGGGTCTTCGGAGAAATTCAATCAGGAGAGGGCTAGGGATGGACTTGTTGGCCATGGAAGCTAGATCGGCTAATTCATTTGCTCGGTCGTTATCTTCCTGGCCGATTTGTTGAACTCTTATGGCTGGAAATTTTTTGATTTGTTCTCTCACTAGAGTTTGGTGCTTGGCCATTCTGTCATCTTTGGCTTCGTATTCCTAAACACTTGGTTTACAATAAGTTGGGAGTCGCTGTAGACCATTAGCTTGGATGATTGTAGTTGGAGTACACTTTTCTATCCGGCTAATAGCGTTTCATACTCAGCCTCATTGCTTGACGCGAGAAACCCCAGCGTGATGGAGTGCTCAATGGTCAGTCTGTCTGGTGAGATCAAAACTACGCCTAGCTCGGCTCTATTTCTGTTTGAAGTGCCATCGACAAAAATTTCCACATTTCACCGATAAAAAGCTTCCAACATTCTGCGGGGTCTTGGGACTGTTGAAGAATCAAATGGTCTGAGTTGCTCAGCTACTTTGTTATTCCTGTGTCAAGCGCGCCATCGTTGCTTGCAACTTGCATGGCTTCATCCCCCCTCTAGCGATGCAATGTTGGATCCAACAGGTTATCCTATTCTTTCCAAATCCATTAACACATTGCCATGTTGAGGTGGGCCTTTAAGTGATGGGTTTCTGCTTAGGCACGTAATTTCCGTGTCACCTTCTATGTTTGGTTCGTTAGGACGGTCAATTTGGGCTAGAGTGGGAGTTGGCTGTGCAATTTTCGCAATGCCTACCCCTTTTCTGCCCGGTTCCGTCGGTAAGGTCCACCGGGTAAATCGAGTGAGTCCTTGGTGTAAATTTTTCAACGAAGTCGGCCAAAGCTTGGGCCTTGATGGCGGTTCTTGGTTGAAACTTGATGTTCAATTGTCCCAACTCAACTGCCCATTTCAAAATTCGACCGGAGATGTCAGCCCGCTCAAACAAGGCTTTCAACGGAACTTGATTAGCACAATGACCATTTGTGCATGGAAGTAATGTGCCAACTTTTTAGAGGCCATCATCAATGCTAAGACTACTTTCTCAAGCGGCAAATATCTTGATTCTGCTGAGAGTAAGGTTTTGCTCACATAGAAAATCAGCAGATGTTGTATGCCTTCTGCTCTAACCAACACCGCTAACCACATGTTGAGAAATGGCCAGATAGATGTAGAACTCCTCATCTATAGATATGTCTTCAGTTCAGCTAAGGCTCTGCCACATTCCCTGTCCCATGAAAACTTGGATTTAAGGGCTTGAAAGAAAAGGTAACAACGATTTGATGACCAGCTAATAAATCTATTAAGTGCAACTGCCATCCCAGCAAGATGTTGCACATCCTTTACTGAATTGGGTCACCTCAATTCTTGTATGGCCTTAATTTGAGAGGGATTTGCCTCAATGCCATGGTTGGTGACTAAAAAACCCAAGAATTTCCCTGATCCCATGTCAAAGGCACACTTCGATGCATTCAGACACAACTTGTGTTGTTTGAGAATGGTGAATATTTCCACTAAGTTAGCTAAGTGGTCAATCTCACATTTGTTTTTCACAGCCATGTCGTCGATATAGGTTTCCATTGTTCGGCCGAGCAAGGGAGCGAACATCTTCATAACCATCCTCTGAAAGGTCGCCCCAATGTTCTTTAACCCAATCGGCATAACTCTATAGCAGAATAACCCCCTTGGTTTCGTGAAAGAGGTAATCTCCTGGTTGGGCTCATATATGGAAATTTGATGATAGCCACGGTAGGCATCCAAAAAACTGAGTCGATTGTGCCCGACTGTAAGGTCCACTAGTTGGTCAATTTTAGGTAAAAAGAAACTGTCTTTAGGACAAGCTCGGTCGACTGTCTTGTAGTCAATACAAACTCGTCATTTTTCAATTTTCTTTGGCACAACGACCATGTTGAAAACCCACTGAGGGTAGTGAACCTCCTAGATAGCCCTTGCTTCAAGCAAGTTCTTCACCTCTTCCGTCACCACCTCGATGTGATGAAGCGTTGATCACCGTGTCCTTTGAATGACTGGCAAGGCATCGGGGAAAACATTAAGCTAGTGGAAAATAAAGTTTGGATCAATGCCACGCATGTCGTAAGGCATCTATGCAAACACTTCAATGTTTGCCACCAGGAAATTCACCATGTCCAACCGTTCTTGGGAAGTCAGACTGGATCCCAACAGAAAGAACTTTTCAGGATCACTCTTATCGACCCTTACCTCCACCAAGTCTTCAACAGCCTTCTCTTCGGCCTTGGTGCCCACGTCGTCCAGGACACTTTGATCTTCTAGTCCTTCGATCATGTGCACGAAGCCTCTGGCAGCTCAGCTTCTGTTCACGACTACAAAACACTGCTTAGCCATAACCTGATCACCCAAAACTTCTTTAATTATCTCGGTGGCAGAGGGGAACCTCATAACCTGGTGGTAGGTCGATGCCACCGCCTGCATGGCATGAAGCCATCCTCTACTTAGGATCAAGTTATACATGGAGGGCACCTTCAACACCCAGACTTCCACCTATTTGACGACAGACCCCGCTTTGACCAGTAAAATAATCTTGCCTACTGGCCACTTCGGCTGTGAGTTAAAGCCAACCAATGGTGAGGTCACTGGGGCCAAGTCCTTGTCATTGAGCTTGTGTTTTTTGAAGGTGTCGTAATATATTATTTCGACCGAGCTACCTTAGTCGATCAGAATACGC
The DNA here is from genome assembly GCA_025200525.1 of Camellia lanceoleosa. NCBI lineage: Eukaryota > Viridiplantae > Streptophyta > Magnoliopsida > Ericales > Theaceae > Camellia > Camellia lanceoleosa. Next base: position 145,609,936 of record CM045759.1, on the reverse strand, counting down.
CTAATGTCAAATTCCTTTACGTGAAGTGTGACCACCAACGCATCATTGTGCGACATTTGAATACGTTTGAGATCCCAACTTGAAAAGTTGAGTATGTCTTTCACCTTGGTTTTACCCTTTTTGACTACAAGTTTGACCGACAGAACCTCCCTCATATGCTTTGCTTTCTTGACCATCCCCCAGAGCTCACATATCCACGTTGGCTCGATGATCCATGGATTACATTGATTACACCTTGGGGAGGTTCTTTTAAAGCGGCCAAGCCGTTTAGCTCGGCTTGGGTGTGGGGCGCGGCCTTAATGCCTCCATCAATATAACAGTCCAGATGGCCTGCTACCACTAACTCCTCCAAATGTTGCTTCAAGGGGACAAAGTCTTTCGTGTAGTGCCCATGCTCATCATGATAGGTACAACGATACCTCAGGTTAAAGCCTTGTTGCGCATTAGTCGACCACCGGACGTATGCCTCGTCGTGGATCTCGCTAAGTATGCAGTAGATAGGGATTTTGAAAACCGTGGTAATGCTTGTTCGGGCGTTCAACTTTCTCTTTGCATCTTCCGTGGCATCACAGGGGTAGTCAACTTGGTCATTGTGATGACCCTTACCTCGATTATTGTGGTTAGCACCGTGATCCAATTCTCTTTCACGATTGTTTAGACGGTTTGCCACCTGTCCGACCGCGTAAACCTTTCCGGCCAGGCTTTTGTCCGCTGCCACCAGATTCACCTTTGCGGTAGCCGCGGTAGCATCATCCTCAACTCGGATGTGCTCGTTGATGCGTTGCATTAGTAGCTCCATGGTTGTCGGTTGGCTCATGGTGAGCAAATCTCGCAGTGTATGTCCGACTGGGAGATTGCGCTTGTACTGGGTGATCACAAGGTTGGTCGAGCAATCATGATCTCATTGAAGGTTTCCAATACTTAGTGTTGTACACCTTGAGTGAGTCGCCCGGTTCCATCTTGATGCTTAGAAGATAGTCGACCTCTTTAGGCGTTCGGGTGATGGTTTTGAATTAGGTCACGAACTCCTCCGCTGGCTGCTGCCACCTTTCGATGCTTTCCTTCGACAGTCTCTCAAACCATTTTAGGCTTAATTCACCCAAACTTGACAGGAAAATAAGACACATAAGTGCACCATTTCGTCTATAGCCAACCATGACCTGCTGGAAGTGGCTTACGTGCATGTATGAGTTAGTTTTTCCATCATAGAGTGTAAACTTGGGCTGGTAGAAGCCCACAGGGAGTGGTGTGGTTTTTATCTCGAGGGAGAAAGGGGTAGCACTCAGCCTTGCCAAGCCTCTGTCCAAAGGCATATGTACAATTGGGTGTGGTGGCAGCATTGCGACCTTTTCACTGGTGCGACCTCCGAGGGATAGTCACTACAGTGCCGGTACCCTTTGCGCCTCCCACTGGCGCGCTCGTTCTTTCAAGACGTTCCTCAAGTCCTCCGAACAAGCGGAGTAAGAGTATCTCGATGTTGTCAATGGACATGAAGGATGGTAGCTGTTATCTCATGTGCATGACTTCTCCACCGACGGGTCAGAGTCACCAACCCCATAGCTCCTGGTGATGAAAAGGGAAGGCATCCTTTGTTGGTTCTGGCTGCCTGAGCGATGGGGTTGGGTGCGCTCACTATGGTTACCCACTCTAGCAACACCCTTCCCTTTGACTTATCGCTTCAGCGCCTCCATCTTCGCCACCATCCTCCGAATGATGGCGTCTTGGTCTCTCAGCTTATGCTCCAAGCATTGAGCATGTGATTGTCTTCACCGCCGGTGCCCATTAGGGCTCTGTGAGTGGTATGTGCTCCATGCGCGCTTATCTCACACATCTCTAGGGAGCCCTCTATAGGAAGTCTCCAAGCCCATCCTGGTCAGAACGACGGGTGGGCCATCTTTCCTCCGGACTGACTCTGGGGTAATGTTGTTAACGACAGACAACGACATTTCGTCATTGTGAGCCATGAAAAGTGATCAGAAAAGCTTGGAGGATAAGGTTTTGTCTGTCAAAGATTTCCCGTAGTAGACGACAATTGTACCGGGAGCAAATATTCGTCGCTTTCTGTACTCTTTGTGTCTAAGCTGTGTTTCCTTCCAGATGACCTGAGAACACAAAGGTGGTGAGCTACTCGGCAGTGTACTGCCAAAAAAACCCTCCAATGGTCAAGTTAGCACACACTAAGAGAGAAGAAGAGAGAAACAAAAGAGATATGTAGCTCTGATAACCAGATGTTCCAGACTTGTGCATGGATACACAGCTCCGTTTATTTAGATTCTGCATGCTCCTCTCTGTCTGTCCTCCTTCTGATGCGTGAATACGTTTCCCTCAAACGTTCTTGCACGTGTAAGTGCGAATACTGCCAAACACCAAATGACAAAACCGCCAAATGGTATTGATGCGTACGAACGGTGGAATCTTTTTCCCGCAATTCTATCACGCTGCGTAGCACTTCCTATCGAGCTATGCTCAGCGCGGCGTCACGCCCTCACCTTAGTCAGTCAATCTTGAACGTGGGCTAAACTGAGCTCCACAGTCACGACCGAGCTTCTGCTTGGTCGAATATGGTTTGCCGAGGACAAGCTCTATTTAACTCAGCAGAACACCCATCTCTACCGAGCTTGTAGCCCAAAGTCATCCCCAACTTGACCGGATCAAGTCCCCAGTCTAGCGTGTATCCAACATCCGACTGACTGAAGACCCTGTCTCCAGCATAGACAAGCTCAACCTATCGTCAGGTCACAAATCTCTCTCTCAGATAGATGAATTAAAATGGGTTTATCCAAATTAGAAAACACAAACACTATTAAATCAAAATTATTACAAGATTTGTTCTTAAAGCTTTTAAAAGTGTTGATTACCAAGAGATGACGAACCTGATGAATTGGGCGATAGCGAAAGTGACAAGATAAAAAATGAGAGGGTAATTAACAAATATCGACAAAGAAGACAAAGACGACAAAGACATATCAAAAGTCGTTGTGGCTATGTTTTTCATCAATAATCCAGATGAACCCGCAGCCAAATCATCCATCATTCCTCTCTCACTCTCTCTAAAATCACAATTCAACAAATATCTATATAACCTAATTAGAGTACTTATCTAATTTGATTCCCCGATAAAAAGAAAGAGAAATAGAAGACTGACTAAGTCACAGTAAGGATTGATCTTGAAGCGTATAATAAGGAACTTGAGGATCGATCGATCGATGAAAATGAGAGATGAGAGGGTTCAAGTCTTGTGTAGCCTTTGGCGTAGAGATGAGGGTTCAATGAATTGAAGACTATGAACCCATCTTTTCATGGTTTACAACAGCCAAAAAACATTCATAGACCCACCATCGGATTGAGTCAAAGAACTCTATTTGTTCTTTCAAGCAAACCCAAAACTGAACTTCCACACCATTAAACTGTTCTTCCATTCGATTCGGCAACACTACTCCCCATCAACATGTATATCACAGCTTGGCCTCGCTGCATCGTAGCCTCAATTGCAACCCCAAATTCACTTGTCTCTTATCTAGAAATCGCAAATAAGTAACCAATTTCTTGAATTTCTGTTTGGTTGCTCTGAAAATTTCTATTTGGTTCATCCTAATTTCAATCTATAACTTTTCTAAATGTTTCAACAGGGTCTCTTCAACTTCTGTATTCTACTATTTTTTTTTCATTTTATATCACTTGAAAAGCCGTAATTTTGGTTTGAAGTACTAGAATGATTGAGACTTATGAGGAAACAACTTAACAAAAGGGATTATGTTTTTTAAATGGGCTGTTAACTAAACCAAAAAATAAAAAATAAAAAGTAGTTTTCATATTAATGTTTTTGGTAGGGCTGCAAATGAGCCGAGTCGAGTTCTGCGAAGCTCGAGCTCGGCTCGATAGAAGTTGATAACGTTCGGGCTCGGCTTGAGCTCGAGTCGAGTTATGAAAGTTGCACTCGAGCTGGGCTCGCTAGATATTTTTAAAGCTCGAGCTCGGCTCGACATAGCTCGTTTACAAACGAACGAGCTCGAGCTCGAACACACAAACAAATTAAGCTATGAACAGAGCCAAAATCAAATCTGCCAATCTTGAAAATCAAATAAAACATCCTAATGCAACAATAAATCAATAACAACAGCCCAAACAAATCTGCCAATCTTGAAAATCAAATAAAACATTCTAATGCAACAATTGATACATCCAAATGCAACAATAAATCAATAACAATAGCCCAAAAAAAATCTACCAATCTTGAAAATCAAATAAAACATCCTAATGCAACAATAAATTAATAACATAAGCAACACAATCTGCAAACAGACCATTCAAACTTTAAAACTAAACTAATCAAAACATAGAACTTCCATATCCCAACTCCAAAATATAAAATTACATCACTTAAAAAAAAGAACAAGAGTCTTTAAAGTTTCTCTTAGTAAGCAAAAAGAGAAACTGAAACTGTCTGATGATGTTTTCACTTGAATCAAGCTCCAAAAGTTCCAAAAGTTTCCTTCAACTTTGTTGATAAAGCTCCAAAAATCTAGTTCATTTTCACTACACTTCTCAAAAATCTGGTTCATTTGATAAAGATTAATATTAGTGTAAAATCTTAAAATAATTACCATGAACAACTCTTGCATTTAATGAAAAAAAATTTAAAACATTAAACATACCTTGTTAAGATGTCATAATTACAAGAAAGAAACCATTAAGGCAGCAAAATCTCTTCAAAAGATGGCTCGCCAGCCTATGAAAAGAAGCAAAAAAATTGATTTCATCTATTTTTTCTTCTACTTTTCACATAAATTGATTATTAGAAGGGACTTTAATTATATAGGATAAAATATTATACTTATATCCGGTGTCTTTTTCAGTCCATGTAATGCACGTACCCAATCAGCTCCACACGACCATATTTGGACAGTTTCTATTGACAATTATGCACGATAAGGATCAATGACTCTACCACCAGCACTAAATGTAGACTCCGAAGCTACTAAAGTGATAGGAACCGATAATATATCACACGCCATTTTAGACAATATACGAAACTTTAGATTATTCACTTTCCACCACTCTAATCCATCAAAACAGGAATTTGAATCTTCGTTACAAATATAAACACCTTCTTCTAAATAAATGTCCAAGTCAGATTTCATAGGTTAAATGGTGTTAGCTTTTCTAACAAAAGATTCAAATTTCAATTTTCCAGTTACTAAAGATTTTCCCACACCTTGCATAGAACTACTTGAACCAATTTCTCGTGTGTTGTGCAAAAAAATTTTCTCAGTATTTGATGAGGTGTGAATAGAAACATACTCATTGTGAAGCTCATATAGAGCCTCACGAACCATAGAGATGTTTCTAGTAGCTTCAACTTTTGGGTAGATCTCTGGAAAACAAAAATCAATAAGCATCATTTTGTATCTTAGATCTAAAACAGCAACCATAGCCATTAATAAATTGCATTCATCCAAATACTTGTCAAATTTGACCTTCATCTTCAAAGTCATTGCTCGATTGTATTCATTGTCATCCACTGATTTCTTATTCAATATCTCTTTTATTCTTCACACCTCTATAAGGAACAAATTAGAAGTTGGATAGTCACTTTCAAAAATGATATTTGTGACTTCATTGAAAATTGCCAAAAATTGACACACATTCTAAACTTTTATCCAATCTTCAAGGCTAGGCACATAAATAAAACCCAAATCCCTCTCTTGGTACCTAGGAAAGACATCTTTAAACTTCAATGCAGTAGCCATCATCATATATGCTCCATTCTATCATGTAGGACAATCCAAAATCAATTTCTTCGAAGGCAATTGCAAGTACTTAACAATTTCATTAAATTGAAGAAGACAAGCTTCTGATGCAACCAAATACTTCACACCTTCACGAACACCATCAACAATATCTCCAATTTCACTAAGGCCATATTGCACCATGATATTGAGGATATGTGCACAACAATGAACATGGAAAAGTTTTCCGCCTAATGGTAATTTCTTCTTCATGGAAAAGTTTTCTTTCAAGACCCTCAAAGCAACGTCATTGTATGAAGCATTGTCAACTGTAATAGTAACCACCTTATTTTCAATTCCCCATTCAACTAAACATTTGTGAAGGGCATCAGCAATGATAACACCGATGTGTGGAGGTGGTACATTACAAAAGTTGAGGACATGCTTTTGTAATTGCCAGTCATCATCTACAAAATGAGCCGTAATGGCATATATTGGATTTTTGCCCCGACTTCCACAAATCTGTTGTGATACTGATTTTGTTAACATTCTTCATCAATGCTTTCAACTTCTTCTTCTTAATGTCATAGATTGATACACAGTCATTTTTTGCTGTTGTACGACTAGTCTTTTGCTAATATGGAGTAGCGGTCCTCATAAACTTGTTAAACAAAACATGCTCCATTTTCATAAAAGGATACTCATGATAAAGTATCATGTGAGAAGCAGCTTCCCTTACCTTCGCATGATCATACGTGAAGGTAGAAGCATTGGTCACATTATCGGATCCAATTGTAGAAAATGATAAAACCTTTTGCTTCTTTTCTGCAAGTTTACGTGCCACACAATTTTTTTTTTCAAATGCCTCAGAAGTTAAGTTGTAGCACCAGTTGCATGAATTGCAAATTGTGTTTTGCACCATTGACATTGAGCCTTCTTCGTACCAGCTGGAAGGACTACTTCAGTAAATTCTTTCCAAGCTTGGGATGTCTTTTTTCTAGACTTCTTTTCAAATTGGTTTTTGTCATTTACAGCTTCTTCATTGTCTCTTTCATTGTCCTCTATTTCAATAATATCATCAACATCAACCTCAACATCAGCATCAGCATCAACATCAACATCATTCGCAACGTTATTGATAGAATTATCCATGAGTGGACTAACAGATGACTCTTCAAATAAAGAAAATGGTGTACACGAATCTTGTTCTGGAGAAGTGAGATGAAGTTGTCTATTTGACATATCTAGAAGGGGGGGAAATAATTTCAAAATATGAGGCTTAAAAAATGTAATTAATATTGCTACAAAAGGAAAGAAAACTAAAATAAAAGGAAAGAAAGGTACATTGAAATAAAATAATGAGATACTTTCAAAAAAAAAAAAAACAATCTCAAGAAGAAGAAGAAGAAGAATCATCATCTGCTAAATTTATTAAACATGGAGACTACTATAATGGTTGTATTGCTATAAATTACTGATTGGTTTGTGTTAATTATTATCATTATTTATTAAACATGCTTGCCTGTCCAATTTATATTCATAATTATTTTAGAACATTTGGACTTTCTTAGACCTCGTTTGGGAACAAGCTATTTGAGTAACTTTTTGGCTTTTTACGAAAAGATGTGCAGAAAAGTAGAGAGGTGATGTGACTAGTTTTAGTTGGCTTTTTGGCTTTTTGGCTAAAATAGCTTATTTTAGAACATTGTGTCTTTTGAAGTGATTATTATTATTAATTAATATTGGTTTTCTATTCCCTTTATCACATATAATCCTGTACTGAACAGAGGATATAATTACCAGTTTAAATCCAATTGACTAGAAATTCAGCAGGAGGTTGTATTCACAATTCATAATGCTCTTTATCATACTAGAAATACACCAAAAGTAATGCTCCTTATCACAATTCAGCAGGAGGTTGTCATGTTGGAGAATGAGAGTGTTTTCAATGAAGCCAATATTGAAGAAAGAGAACAAGGGATCAAAGAAATTTAGTAGCAAATTTTGAAATCTTTCTTTCAAAATAAAGAAGAAGTAAGCAAAAAAACAGAGCAGACATTCAGTAGCATAATCTTTCTTTCAAATAAAAATGATACTGCATCATTTTTGCCCCTTTTTCAAATAAAAATGAAAAAAAAAATAACAACTCAGTTTGTAAAAATAATTTCAGATCAATAAAAAATTTGAAAAACTTTAATAATTAAATCATAAACTTTTTTATAAAACAATAATTATTTTGAAAAGATATCACTGATGTATAGTTTCTTCCCCTTTTTTTTCTTATTGAAATTCTTTCTTGAATTTGTTATTATTTCTATATTTTCGGATCTCCAGAAAATTTTAAAAATCTAAAATTTGGCAATACTAGATTTAAATAGGGTTTGATGTAAATATTTTGGTGACATTAAGTGAAGCCTAAAAAGCTTGAAAGAATGACTTCTGTTTTCATCCCATTTCAAATATACCAAACAGTTTCATCATTTTTGTCAAGAACAACTTCCATCCCATTTTCAAGCTTACCAAACAGCTTCATGATGTGTCAAGAACTACTCATCAAAGTAAGCAAAAACATAGCAACAACATTGCATTGAAGTATAAAAAAAAAAAAAAAATAGACCAAAAGTAAGATTCAAAGAGGCATCCCAACATTGTAAGATTCAAAGAGGTGTGTTCTATCTCAAAAAGAAGAAGAAGAAGAAAACTAACCCTAAGATTGAATAACAAAAGTAAGGAATAGAAAACTTACCACAAAGGATTGAAGAGAAGATTTTATCTTCTAGTCCCAAATCTTTACCAGAACAAAGAAACGTTGATATTCAACACAGTTCTTCGTTTGATTCGATGTTGTGACCCTAGCCCCAAAATCTGTTTGCAAAGAGATGAGATGAGACCAAATCTCTTGAAATAGAGATGAAAAATAAGAAAATAAGGAAGAAAGAGTATCAAACAAAGGTTGTAGAACAATCTTTCATAGTTATTTGAATCAGGAAAAGCTTGGATGGAAACAACGTTTTTTTTAGAACTGAAACCCTAATTTCATAACACATATATATACCTAGGCTCGCGAGCCCAACCGAGCCGTGCCTTATCAAGCTCGAGCTCGGCTCATTAAGAAAATGAGCCTAAATTTCTGGCTCGAGCTCGTTTATTAAGCAACTGAATCGAGCTCGAGCCGAGCTCGAGCCTATTCATGAACAGCTTGGTTCGTTTGCAACCCTAATTTCTGGTTTAGAACTAAAAGTGGAGAAAATGGCTTTTGAATTGACTAAGGATATGTTAGATGGCAGAAATTTAAGAATTCAAACCTAAACTTTCCTTCTCTGCCTGCATTTTTTTATTTATTTATTTTTTTTCTAGAAATCATTTGAGAAGTATGAGGGGTTGCAGTGGCAGAAGGAACAGAAAGGATATCCACCAGTGGTGGTGGGCATCGGAATTGTAGAGGTGTAAGAGAGGAGAGAAAGTGAGTTTGGGTAAGAGGGGGTGGGTTTGAATCTATAATTTGAAATTTGGGACAAAAATGTAATTTTTTGACTTTTTTTGTTCAAATGTGACAGTAGAGGGCAAATTGATATGATTTCAAAAACTTTAGGGTAAAATCGAAATTATTTGAAGTTTGGGGTGTAATTGATCAGTGAGACAAAGTTTGAGGGGTAAAATAAAATTTTCTCTAAATTAGAAGGTGCAAAGTTTAATTTACTTTTCTCCTTTTTGAGTGGACTTTAACTTTTTCTTCTAATTAAATAGGAAAAAAAATGGAAAAACAAGACAAAAAGTTGCTTTATTTATTTTGGGAAAATTGTAATTCAATGGAAAGACTTAAAAAAATTATAAAATCATAGAAAATTTTATTATTTCAATTATTAACATTGATAAATTTTACCATTAATTTATAATTAATATATATATATATTTAATCTTCCCACTGAATTGCGATTTCTTCATTTATTTTCTTAATTTAGTGTTGTTCGAAAAAACAAAAAAAGTGTTTTTCAACACTTTAATGCTTTATTTTATAGGTTCGTGAGGTCCATCTAAGCACGTCACAAAGTTGTGCGGCCGTTTTTAGGGGTGAGTAGGAGATATATTGATTTGTCTAAATTGATTGAATCAAATCGATTCGTCGCATTTTGGACTAATGCGTGATGACAAGCGGACGATTGCAGATTGATTTTTTTCAATCCGCTTATTTTTGGACGAATGACGGATTTGAGATTCCTTTAGCCGCAAACCGAACCGCCAAACCGCAAGCACTCCTAGTAATTTGTAAGACTTTGTGTTTTCAATTTGTCTAGATATTCTATTTGTGTTTTCAATTGAAAAATAGTTTAAATATTCTGTTGAAAAAGAATTTTCAACTTGAATATATTTTTTGAATTGAAAAAAATAAATGTATTATTATCTATATTTTTTAGTTTTTAAATCTAACTCTAAAAATAATAAATAAAAAAGATAATATATACTAGTTGGTTTTTATTTTCAAAAACAAATATAGATGTAACAATACAAAGACATATAATTTTTATTGCTGCTTTATTCATGGTTTTGATGGTTTTATGTAGATGAGACATGACGTGATTGTAATATATGAATGAGACATGCAGTAATTTTAATATTATAAAGTTTCAAACTTTCTTTCTTTAGATGAAACATGCAATGATTGTAATACTTTTTTAAGTCATCAACTGTAATTTTTTTTTTTTTTTGAGAAAGTGCACAAGTTGAATTATGTTAAAAATTTATAAAATTTTAAACCGCCAAACTGATTCGTATCAATCCACCAATCTGCTCAATCTATATCCACCGGATTAACGGACGGATGCGGATTAATTTTCTCCAATCTGCTAATCTGAAGAACGAAAGGCGGATTAGAGATTCTATGGCCGCAACCGACCCGCACCTACCCATAGTTTTCAGCCATCATGTGAGAAATAATTTAATATATTCATAATTAGCCACTGTTTGATATGTATTAAAATAACATATATTATTTTAGTATATTATTTTATTTGAGTTATAATTTTTGAGTCACATGATCTCTCTACCACATCACTTCAAATCCAATCTATATTTTACTTTTTTCTGTAAAAAGTTAAAAAATATACTAATCCTATATTTCACTTTTTTCTTAAAAAGTTAAAAAAATAAATTAATTTAGCACATGCCAAACACACCCTCATTTTCTTATTAATATAAATATACGCATTAATCATATATTTTTATATTATATTTTACTTTTTTGTATTACTATATTAATAAATAAATAAACAAGAAAAGGCAAATTAAACGGACGGACCTCTTCTAATTATTACCCAAATTATAGTTTGAAAAAATCACGCCGACTTACACTTTACATTGGAGTGGCATTACACAAAAACTCATGCTGTTATTTACCTATTAGAGAATTTAATATATAATATTATGATGTAATTAAGCCATTTTAAGTTGGTTTTCTTATTTTGCCTTTAATATGGGTTAAAGAAATGGGTAAACTCCAAAAATTAGTCAACCTAGTAAATTATATGATCTCATTTGAGATTTAAAAAGAATAAATTAAATACATAATTTTAATATAATATACCAACCTTCCTTTTAGTAAGGCAAAAAAGAGCAACTTAATATTAATGGTGTGAAGACATAAAGATAAATAATTTAAAAAAAAATATATGCATTTCACTATAAAAAAGTTGACAATATTATTTTTTTCATTTATATAATTAACGAATTATTAAAAAAATAATATTAATTAAAACATTAAGGAAAGCTAATATAATTATGTTAAAATTATGAGGTTTGCTGTATTTTTTCTAATTGTTAAGGAAGTTTAGTGTAATTTACTCTCTTTTTTTATATTGTATTTTGTATTTTTATTTTTTATTTTTTTGTGTATTGTATTGATTTTATTTTACGGTGATGGTTTGATTTGGAGAGGTGTAGTTAGACTTTAGAAGGGGCAACATGAGGAAGGTCCACTTTTACATTTCACATCGTCGTTTAACAAAGTTAAGTTTGAAGGCCCACTAAGAAAGACCTATGTCATTTTCCTAAATTAATGGCACAGGCAGTAATTTGAACAAATAATCAAGACCTAAAAAAAAATGGTGAATTTTAACTAAATTAATTTAATAATGATAAAATAAATTTTTAATACATAAATACGATCAACATTTCTGAAACATAAATATTCATGTATTACAAATAAGGGCAAATTACCAAAAAAAAGAGAAAAAAACACCCTCAAAGTTTGAGTCATATAACAAAATAAATTTTTAATTTTTAATTTTATCAATTTAAATTTTGTGTTTTTTATTTGTTTTTAATCTAAACCAATTATCTATTTTTATTAAGTAAAATCGATAAAACAATAGATATTTTAATCATTAAACTCAATAAAAAATAGTATTTTAGATATTTTATGTATATATACATTGAGTTAAATGACTAAAATACTTTTTTTTTTTTTAGGTCAATTTTACTTAACGAAAATAGGTGAATGGTTTAGATTGAAAATAAATTAAAAGATTAGGATTTAAATTGACAAAATTTAAAATATAAGATTTATTTTGTTACAAAACTCAAATCCTAAAATTTTCTCTGTAATCTTGTTTGTCATATACTAAAAAAGTTAAAAAGTTAAAAAGTCAAAAAATCACTATCCTATTTAAGTCATATCATCTTATTTAAGTCACATCACCTCTTTATCACATCACTTCAAACCCAACCCAATCCAAACCCACCCTATATTTCATAAAAAGTAAAAAAATACACTTATTTAGAACATCTCAAACCACCCTCTAAAAAACAGATTATATTAATATGTATGCATATATATACATATATTGTTTTCAAAAGGCCAACTGGTGGTCAAAGAAATTCCAGGCAATAGCTGGAAATTGGAATCGCCAGTCCCATAGTCATAGATAGTACCTCACCACACCACACCGCTACCAGCGTCCTTTCCTTGATGCTTCCCACACGTGCGCCAACTTCTTCATGTTCAAGCCCAACGTGGTTGCACGTGTAGGGAGATCACGTGCATGGCAAACACTACATGTGCCTCCTGCCTTCATTGGTGGCTTTGAGTGAGGAGGACCAAATCGTCAACTATGATGTTGCAATATTTTGTTTGTACATATATACATATTATATAAAGTATTTTTCATTTTATTTATTCTTATTACATTATTAACCAAAATTCACAACTGATGTTCTTCAATCTAGCCTCATCACCTCGTGGACCTTGTTCGACCATGTCAAGGTTATGCCTAATGAGAAGAAAACCCTAAACCCCTCTAAAAAATCTTGCACATCCGCTTCACCTCAGGTACAATCGACAATGAGTTCATTGTTCCACCACTTCCCCATCATGCCGTAGGCGCCAAAGGGGTCTGTATCGGTGGTGCGTGGAGATAATTAGACAGAAGTGCAGTAGCAGTGATCAAGGATGGTTTTGAGGATATACTTTACCATAGAAGAATAGTTTTGCCTAACAATCCTCCAAGAGAACGACCATTTCAAAACTTGGGTTCCCTTTATTTGATCATCTCGAATTTCTTGTAAAAAAAGCATACGTAGAGTTGATCATCATTGATGCATTTCACATATTGAAAAGAATTTAAAAATTTTATTAATTAATTAAAAAATTAAAAAGGGAAAGCGAAACGTCTATTTTACCTCTCCTTTATAACAATTAATTACATAAAAAGCAAGACATGTGGCAAGTTGTCAATGGAGAGAACTCATCAACTGCACCCAACCGCACAATGAAAAATGAGTCCAGATTATTGTGGACATCCCATTTTGACTTACCCTAAATTTCGGGCGCTTGCAAGCCTCTCGATGATTAAATAGTACTTACTTCGTCCTTAGAATGTTTAAAGGTTACTTAAAGTTGTTGTACAAACTTGCTTTGGCCAAAAGTCAACTTTTTGCAAAAATGACCATACCCTTAGACTCATTTTTAGCCGAAAACCAACTTCTTAACCCCAGAAAGCCCGATTATACTTTGATTGATTGTATTTTTCAAAATTAGTGACCCATTTTATCAAAAAACATTGATTAGAATGCAATTCGGGCTTATTTGTGCCACAAACAAGACAAGAGCATAGGGCCACGTAGTTGTGCATGCATGTATGACATGTGTGCCAAGGCAAATGTGAGTTTGCACGTTGTTTGTACGTGTGCACCATGGTCTGTACGTGCGCATATTGAAACATTGCAGAGTTATTTTTTATAACTTAATTTTGGTGCAACTTTGGTGGGAACGGCAGAAGGAAAAGTGATGAAACCCTAGAATGGTTCCAGAGGCTTCCCCCAGCTCTATAAATAGAGCCCCTTCCCCTCTCTTTGAACGGCTTAAGAAATTGAAAGCTTTTTTGCAAGTTTAAGAACCAAACACTCTTCTTCTCTCCATCTCTTGCCCTAAATTTGAAAATATCCTACTTACAGTAACTTTAAACACTAAAAATCACTCTAAGGCTTGGAGAACTCGAACACAATTAGAAATCTAATCTTGAGGAAGGCTTGCAAATAAGATACTTGAGTTTCTTTACATTTTTCTTCGCATGTTGTAGACACCCCATTTTTGACTGACCTTAAGACTCAAACGTCACCGATTGAGCACTTGGTGATGTTGCATATTGTGCTCGTTTAGAGGTTTCAGAGTCTTGGCTGCGAGCCTTGCCTTCGGACTTCCGGACTCTTTCATGCTTTGCTTCGGTTTGCGAACCAGGCTCTGTTTTATCTGTTTTCTCTTCCCAAAGGGAGGGAGAGGTCTCGTAGATCATCTCTCAGTGGCCGTAGGCTACGTTTCGTGGTCGTAGGCCATTTTGCCCGTTTGGAGCTCGGTTTCCGATTTTTCGGAGCCGTTGGCCGTGTGCCTCGGTTCGGGACCGCTTAACCACCTCTGTTTGCTCCAGTTTTTGGCACATACCTTATTTCCTCCCTTTTGAGGGACACTGTGGTCCGAGAGACCGACTTCGTGGTCGAACACCACTTCCGGTGCCTAACAATCAGTTTTCGGCGTTCGGCCCGAACCTTCATTTTGCATCGGTTTGGGCTCATTTTTGGTGGAGGCCTTATTTTCACTATTAGGAAGATTGTAGAAGGGTGGGAGGCCAGTAATTGTTCTAAGGACCAGTTTTATTTCTTCATCGCCCTCCGTCGCCCGTTTTTCTCACTAGAAAGCCAATGTTGACCACCCTATAGCCACTTTTTCTTGCCCTAAACCACATATATGTGTTGTAGACACCTAGGAGGCCACCAATATCATATGGCCGGCCAGTAATTGTCTTTGACCCTTTTGAACCCCTCCAAAAAATGGGTTTTTCTCTCTCATGGTTCACCTTCTCCAATTTTTGACCACATGGTTGTGTTGAGCACACATGGGAGGCCACCAATATGAAGTGGCCGGCCAACAATCAGTCTTGACCCTTTTGACCCTTGGCCGGCCGGCCACCTGCAACTTAAATAACCAGCCGGCCATGATCCTTGCACCCTGCTCCTTCCAGCTGTGACCTCTTTTTCCCCCCAGATTCTGTATCCCGGGGGGGGACTTTTGGGGGGAAACTTAAATTTGAATCTCCCCCATTTTTCTCCACTCTTGTGCCTATATAACCAGCCCTTCAGTTTTGAGGGTTACAAAAAACCCGTTAGAGCTCTTGCATATACCCCACCTCTCTCCCTCTCTTCCAACCTTCAAACGCTTGATTCTTACACCATTTCTACACCACCACTTAGCACCACACCACCACCATACTTTCCAACACTTGGAGCTGTTTTTCAGAGCTTAGGAGCACCTTTTCTCAGGCCAAGAGTTGCTGGTTCATTGGTCTACAAGGGTGAGTCCCCATTCTCCCTCTTTTGTGCTTTATTTTGTTCTATATCTAAGCCATACTTTCTTACATTTTCGGGCTCCGACCCTACTGAAAATAGTCATGTTTTGAGGTCCTTTTCATGTTTGATTAAGGGTTCTTCCCTATTTGAGGCTTCATACTACCACTTGCCTCTTTAGCTCTCATTTATGTCTCTTTCTTGCATAGTATTTTAGGCCTATTTTTAAACTGTTTTGAGCTTGTTCATAAACTGTAAAGAGGCTTTTTTTGAGCCCTTCTTCAACATTTTTGAAGGGATCTTCACTGTTTGAGGCTTCCATCTATCACTTGCCTCTTTATCTCTCTTTTGGCCCTATTTTTGCATGCTTTTTTAGCTCCTTGTACTTGCTTTTTTGGGCTCTTGTCCGAACTGTAAATAGTCATATTTTGACCCACTCTTCATGTTTGATCAAGGGTCTTTCACTGTTTGAGGCTTCATTTTTGCTCTTTGTGTTAAAGCTCTCTTTTATGCCTTATTTTGTATAGTATTTTAAGCTTGCTTGTGCACTGTTTTGGGCTTGGTCATAAACTGTAAAATATCATGTTTTGGGCCCTTCTTCAACATTGTTGAAGGGTCCTCCTCTGTTTGAGGCCAGCAGCTATCACTTGCTTCTTTGTTCCTCTTTTGGCCTTTTTCTTGCACAATGTTTTAGGCCTGCTTGTTTTTATTTTCGTGGCTTTATGTAAAATGTAAAGTGCTTCATTTTGAGCCCCTATTCAACTTTTTTGGAGGGCTCTTTGCCATTTAGGGCCAGCATCTATTACTTGCTTCTTTATCTCTCTTTTAAGGCCATTTTTGCATGTTTACTTAGCCCTACTTGTGTTCACCTTTTGGCCTTGCTTAAAACTGGAAATATGCTTGTTTTGGGATTTCCTTGATTCTTTATTTATGCTTCATGTTCAAATAATGCATTCTTTGTATAGCTATAAGTCATTCTATGTGCCTAGTTTTGAGTTTCGGGTCTCATTTCATGCATCGGGTGCCATGTTTCCATGTTTCGGGGTTGTTTTGTATCATATTTTGGTACTAAAATTTTTATGCTTGTATGCCATATTCCATGCCTTGCCATACTTTGTTAGAGTGGCATTTAGTGTAAGCCCATTATGCATTGTGTATGCTATTTCATTTCACCGCATTGTGTATGCTAGGTTGTATGTTAATGCATCGTGTATGCCATGTTACCTCGTGCATTGTGTATGCCATTTCATAGCATTGTGCATGTTAGGTTGTATCTTAGTTGCATTCATGCATGTCATGCATATTGCATTGTGTTTGGGATAGGAGTTAGCCCAAACACGGGAAACGAGGTACGTTTCGTACTCCGAGTGACGGAACGTGTCTCAATTCCCGATCCATTACTCCGGATTGTCCATGATGGAGTTAGGTCTTAGTTGTATTTTCATGTGCATTCATTCCATATTGAGTTGTGCAATTCGACTCCTCGACCATCATGTATCGAGATGCATGATTGGTGGCGCGAGGATCGAGGCATGCATACATGTGTGAAAATACTTTGCCATGCTCCTCTGTTGCTCTCTGTTGCAGCAAATCAAGAACCAGCAGCCTTCCGAAGCTTGGCACGCATTCTAAGAATAATTGCAAACAGAGGCTAATTGGGGCATCGCCATGGATTTCCGTGCAAAGGCAACCCGAGCATGCATCATTCATCATCTGGAGAAGAGTCGAGACAGTCCCTGGCTTGTATGCCAATTTAATGCTTTCCTAGTTAAATTTGTTAATTAATTAGGGTTTTGTACATATTTGGATTGTATTATTTATTCGGACTATACTATTTATTTGGGACTGTATATTATTTATTCGGACCCTCTGCGCGAGGGCAATGTTGTAATAAGTGTGCGTGAGTGTGATGTATGTCTTCCAACCCCACGTCTTTATTCCCTTTTATTTACCAGCTTATGATGGTTAGATTAGGACATGTTTCAATTAGCATACAGTATGATAGCATGTTTGCATTCATTCATCTGTCTTGCATACACCAGGCTCGGCGCATCATACTAACTGCATTTGTATTTCAATTCCAAGTTGAATACTTGATAGCTGTTGCATCTCATATGCCATGTTTAGAATAGCCGAGCCTGCTATAGTTGCATTTTTGCATGTGTTGCATTAGGCATTTCTATATAGTTAGGATCATACATGGATTTCTAATTAGCTTCTGTTTTGGCTTGGAGTACTCGGTGAGTTTTTATGCTTTAGCATCCTTGCATGCGTGTGAGTGACTGCCATGATACCATGCTTACCATGAGGCTATTTGCTTATGTGATATAACTGACTGAGTGCCTGTGGGTGAAGGTTGGGTTATCTAGGTTGGAACAAATCATCGACTGTGAGTTTTAAGCCCACTAGATAGTGGCAAAACTATCTTTTCTAAGCCCACCCGAGGGTGGCCAAATCTGCATTTTAAGCCTACCTACGGGTAGCAAACCATCTTTCAAAAACAAATATGAAATGTTTTGTTCCAATTCAGGCGACCCGGTCTATACTTGTATGCTGTATGCATCACATAATAAATCTAGGCTAATAACCGGAATAAGAACGCACAATATTTTCAAAACTAAATATCATGGTTAGTAGAGGCCGATCTTTGATCGGGCGAGCGGGGGTGCTCACGAAGTGACCTTCCCTAATCGTACCCAAGTTCCCAAGTTGAGGCAACTTTGGTGATGACGGACACGTGGCCTTAGGCAAACGAGTCAGGGTTTCCTAAATTTCCCAAAATAAAATATTTAGGTGGCGACTCTGTATCTGACAAAGCAGTCCATGTTTGGCACTTCTTTCAAAAATATGTTTTCTCAAAACGATTTGCTGGATTTGGACTTTTTGGTTCAGATTAAGAACCGTGACAACATTGAGTCCTTGAACTGTAGTGAGCCCAAGACGAACGGAACGGGGGTCTTCATCCCTCCCGAGGCGTTCGGGGGACGTCTACACATACTCTTCGGTTCTTGAAAATTAGAAGGTAAACCCCCTCATTCTCTTTATATTTTAGTAGTTCTTTGCTTATTTTCAGTAGTCAATCCATGCTAGGTTAATAATCCATTACGACATCATGTAGTTTATTCATGTCTACTTTTTTGATATATTTCGCATGCTTCTTTCTATCTTGTTAGAACAACATGTTTTAAGCTTATTTTAGTCATATAGTACGCATGCATGACCCAGCTTGATCATCATGTACATAGTTAATATTTTCATTTTTTACTTGTCATTTGCCTTTTTATGCATAAACATCATTTAGTAGCCTCAAATTGGGTCTAGGTTCATATTTTGTATGTACCATATGCATTTAGGTCATATTTACTTTGCGTATTGCATGTAAGACACGTGAAGTTGGAGGCCTGGTAAGTTTTTCTTTCTTCATTGGCATATGAATAATCCAAGTTTATATGCTCTTTATATGTAAAATTCTTTGTTTTGAGTGTTTTTGTGGATATTGTATATTTTAGGTTATGTTTAAGGCCATGGATTATCAAAATCCACCTTTTCTAATGAAAAATCATTTTTTTGTGTAAATAAGACTTTATTCATTTAATCTAAGATATATGATGTTCACTTTTCTTCAAATCATGTAGTTTTAGGTTAGTTAAAGGATTTAGGTCTAAATGAATTTTTGTTGTGGAGATTCAACTACTAAAATCATAAAATAGAGAGTGAGTAGAAATCAATCTTTGAATTGGGCAAAAAGGAGTGCTTTCATGTAAATGGCATTTCCCTTTTGTACCTAAGCTTTTGAACATGGAATATTCTTGGTTATGATGGACTAGCCCTTAACTTAGTTTTCATCGTTAAATGTTTCTTAATTTCCCTTTAAAAATTAAGTGGCGACTCTATATTAATAAAGCAAGTCGGTGTGGGATGCATGCCTTAAACTCGAAAAAGGCACAGCGCCCACAATCATCTGTCGTGATTCCTTGTCGTGGTGCTAAAACAACGCCATTTTGGCACCTTTTTCTTTTTTTTCTTTTTTTTTTTCCCCTTTTTCCTTTCTTTCAGCTTTAAGAGTTGAGAACCATAACCCATTGGGAGCTCTGTGTTATGGTATATATCTGTAGACGTCCCCGAACGCCCCGGGAGGGTTAAGTCCCGTTCCGTTCATATTGGGGTCACTACAGTTCAAGGACTCAAATGTCACGGTTCTTAATCTTGAACCAAAGAGTCCAAATCCAGCAAATCGATTTTGAAAACAGATTTTTTGAAAAGAAGTGCCAAACATGGATGCTTTGCGAATCTGAGTCGCCACCTAAATATTTTTTAATAGGAAATTTAGGAAACCCTGACTCGGTGCCAAAGGCCACGTGTCCGTCATCACCAAAGTTGCCTCGGCTCGGGAACTTGGGTACAATTGGGGAAGGTCACTTCGTGAGCAACCCCGCTCGCCCGGTCAAAGACCGGCCTCTACTAACTATGATATCAGATTTTGAAAACATTGTGCGTTCTTATTCCGGTTATTAGCCTAGATTACTATGTGATGCTCGCAGCAAACAAGTATAGACTGAGTCGCCTGAATTGGAACTAAACATTTCATGTTTGTTTGTTTGAAAATGGCTTGATGGTGCTACCCATAGGTAGGCTAAGACGTGAATTTGCCACCCTCAGGTGGGCTTAGAAAACAATGGTTTTGCCACTATCTAGTGGGCTTAAAACAAACATTTGATGAATTGTTCCAATTCAAATAACCCAACCTCCACCCATAGGCATTCAGGCAGTTATATCACATAAGCACATAGCCTCATGGTAAGCATGCTATTCATGGCAGTCACTCACACACATGCAAGGATGCTAAAGCATAAAACTCACCGAGTACTCCAAGCCAAAACAGAAGCTCATTAGAAATCATGCATGATCCTAATCCTAAATATACAGAAATGCCTAATGCAACACATGCAAAGATGCAACTATAGCAGGCTCGGCTATTCTAAACATGGCATATGGAATGCTACAACTAACACGTATTCAATTTGGAATTGAAATACAAATGCAGTTTCTATGATGCGTCGAGCCCGGTGCATGCAAAACAGATGAATGAATGCAAACATGCTATCATGCTGTATGCTAATTGAAACATGCCCTAATCTAACCATCATAAGCGGATAAATAAAAGGGAAGAAAGACGTGGAGTTGGAAGACATACATCACACTCACGCACACTTATTACAATTATGCCCTCGCGCAGAGGGTCCGAATAAATAATACAGTCCCGAATGAAAGAATAGTACAGTCCAAATAATGTACAAATTCCTAATTAATTTACAAATTAACTAAGAAAATAATAAAACTGGCATGCAAGCCAGGGACTGCCTTGATTCTGCTCCGGATGATGGAATGATGCATGTTTGGGCTGCTTTGCACGGAAATCTACTGGAATGCCCCAATTAGCATCTGTTTTGCAATGATTCTTGAAAAGCACGCCAAGCTTCGGAAGACCGCTGATTCTTGATATGCTGCAACAGAGAGCAGGAAATGGGCATAGCAATGTATTTTCACAAATGTATGCATGTCTCGATCCTCGTACCACCAATCACGCATCTCGATGCATGATGGCCGAGGAGCCGACTTGCACAACTCAATATAGAATGAATGCATATGAACACTGCAACAAAACCTAACTCCATCATGGATAATCCAGAGTATCGGTGACTTGGGAATTGAGACACGTTCTGTCACTCGGAGTACGGAACGTACCTCGATTCCCGTGCCTGGGCTAACTCCTATCCCGAACATGATGCAATATGCATGATATGCGTGAAATGCAACTAAGATACAATCCTAACATACACAATGTTATGGAATGGCATACACGCTACACGATGTGATACACAACCGAGCATACACAATGCTATGGATGAAATGGCATACGCAATGCAATAATGGGCTTACACCAACATGAGAGAGCCTCAGCCACACTCACATAGGAGGCCATTAGATGAAAATGAGACAACTCGAAATGCGTGCCCGCGTGCACGCAAACCGAGGACGGACCCTCAGGCACCGAAATGCCACTCTAATGAGACATGGCAAAGACATGGAATATGATATGCAAACATGCAAAAATCAGTGACAAAATGAGGGGCAAAAAAGTCCCGAAACAAGGCGAAATGACACCCGATGCATGGAATCTTTCCCGAAATGCAAAACTAGGTACACGAAATGGCTTACAGCTATACAAAGCATGCATAATTAGGACATGAAGTGTAAAATAAGAAGAAAGGAAGCCCCAAAAATAGCATTTTTACAGTATAAAGCATGGCCAAACAGCAAGCACAAGTAGGGCTAAAATAGTATACAAAAATGGGCCCGCAAGAGGGGTGATGAAGCAAGTCATAGCTGCTGATCTCAAAAACAGAAGGCCCCTTATACAATGTTGAAGAGGGGCCAAAAATATGATGTTTTTCAGTAGATGAAAAGCTCCAAAAACATATACAAGTATGGCAAACAATTCGTGCAAGAAATGGGCCAACGAAGGGGCAAAGAAGTAACTGATATAAGGGGGTCTCAAACAAGTGAGGGACCTTCAACAATGTTGAAGAGGGTCCAAACATATGGCATTTTACAGCAGATGATCAAGCCCAAATCAGTATGCAAACATGCTCAAAATGCAATGCAAGATTAAGGCCACAAGAAGGCTATAACACAAAGTATACAAAATATTCACCAAAAAACCAAAGACCCTTAATGAAACATGAAAAGAGGGTCAAAATATGGCCACTTTCAGTTCTGATAATGGCCAAAAAACAGAAGCAAGATAAGCTAACAAAACATGCAAAAATAGGGACCAAAGAGGGGTACAATGGCAAGTGATATATTGAGGTCCCCAACAGTGTTGAGCCCTTCTTAAATGTTGAAGAGGGGCTCAAAATAGGCCTATTTACAGTTTACATCAGGCCCCAAAACAGATCACACCTAAGCCAAAAATACTATGCAAGATAATGGCATACAAGAGGGCATTGAAGCAAGTGCAACATGGGGGGCTCAAACAGTGTTGAGCCCTTAATGAAACATGGAATATAGCTCAAAAACTGACATTTTTAGTTTTGGTCAGAGCTCAAAACAGCAAGCAAAACGGCTAGAAAAGTGTTGCAAAATTGAGCTCAAAAAGAGGGAATTGACACTTACCCTTGAAGACCAATCCTTGGATGCTTCTTGGCTTGAGAAATGCTACCTCCTAGCTGCTGGAAAGCTTCCCAAGTTGCTGGAAATGGAGTAGTGGTGGTGGTGCTTGGTGGTGATGAAGAAATGAGGTGAAGGGCTTAGGAATTTTGAAGGAAATGAGAAAGATAGAGGGAGATGTGTGTGTATGAGCTCCAAGCAATTTTTTTCTAACCTAAAACCAGACCTAGGAGGCTGGTTATATGGTCAAGAGAGGGGGAGAAAAGGAGGGAGAAAGTGGAGGGAAATTGCATCAAGTTTCCCTCCAAAAAAGTTCCCTCCGGATACAGGTTTTGGAGGGAAAAAAATGCACAGCTGTAATGTACTCACCCTGAGGAAGCTGGCCGGCTAGGTATTAGAGTTGCAGGTGGCCGGCCGGCCACGCCCCATGCCCGGCCGGCCAAGGGGCAAAATGGTCAAGTTGAATTAGTGGCCGGCCACCACATATTGGTGTCCTCCCAGGTGCCCTCAACACAACCCTGTGGTTCAAAACTGGCAACTGTGAAACAAGAGAGAGAATAGGCCATTTTTAGGAGGGGTTCAAAAGGGTCAGGTAGAATTACTGGCCGGCCACCAACTTTTAGTGTCCTCACATGTGTGTACAACACAAATATGTGGTTTGGGGTTGAAGAAAGTGGCCCTAGGGTGGTCAACATTGGCTTGGAAGTGAGAAAAAAACGGGCGTCAGAGGGCGCCGGAGGAATATAACTGGTTGCTGAAAAAATTGCTGGCCTCCCACCCTTCTACGGCCTTCCTGGTGATAAAACAGAGGTACCTGCCAAAAATGAACGAAAACCGATGCAAAACAAAGGTTCCGGGGTCGAAACACGCAGTTCGGGGCCCCGAAAACTGCCTGTTAAGCACCGAAAGTGGCATTCGACCATGAAGTGGGTCTCTCAGGCCTCAGTGTCCCTCAAAAGAGAGTAAATAAGATGCATGCCAAAAATCGGAGCAATCGGAGATGGTTAGGTGGTCTCGAACCGAGGCACACAGCCTGACGGCTCCGAAAATCGGAAACCGGGCTCCGAGATGGGCAAAATGGCCTACGGCCACGAAATGTAGCCCACGGCCACTGAGAGATGGTCTACGGGACCTCTCCTTTCCTTCGGGAAAAGAAACAGAGAAAACCGAGTCTGGTTCGCAAACCGAGACAAGGCACAAAAAAGTCTAGAAGTTCGGAGGCAAGGCTCACGGCCGAGACTCTGCAACCTCAGAACGAGCATGTATACAACATCACCAAGCGCTCAATCGGTGACGTCTGAGTCTTAAGGTCGGTCAAAAATGGGGTGTCTACAATATGATTAATACCAAACTGCAGGACCTGAGCAAACAATCACGCACATAATGAATCTAGAATGAAGAAGTAAAATAACCACAAAAAAAAAAAAAACAAACAAACAAACAAACTCACAAAGCAACACAAGAGATTTACGTGGTTCACCCAAATCAAGGGCTATGTCCATGGAGACACTGCAAATTTACCAAGATCAATATGAAAGGAGTTATAAGAGTCTCTCATACTCAATCTCACAAACTCTCTCTACAATAATCTATCTCTCACTCTCACTATTGTGTATCTCTCTTTAAGATCACAAAACTAATGAATGAATTTAAAAAACATAGAGCTACATGGGTGTATTTATAGAGCTAGCCTTAAAGTCAATCCTAAATTAGTAAGAAAACCAAAACCTAAACTAAGAAGAAAAAACCTCAACCAATAAGGAAATAGTTTAGAGTCCAATTCTAACCAAATACTAATTTCCTTGTTTCATTTTCCGAGTTTGATTAGGTTTAGTCTTGTTTTAGGCTTCACCAATAACAATCTCCCACTTGGAGACTAATCAAGACACAAACAGTCTTCATCCATAACTTTGTAGAACACCACAATGACTCGAACCATCGACCTTACGTGCCGATGCCAACCGAAGTTACACATAACTTCAACTTGTCAAATGTAACCGCCTTGGTTAACATATCTGCAGGATTTTCACTTGTGTGGATCTTCTCCAAACTGAACTTGCCATCTTCCAAGAGCGAACAAACGAAATGGTACTTGATATCAATATGCTTTGTTCTTGAATGAAACACAGAATTCTTTGCAATATGTATTGCACTTTGATTGTCACTGTACAATTTACAATCATCGAACTTCTTCTCCAATTCACCTAAAAAACTCTGTAACCATGCCATCTTTTGGCAAGCTTTTGTAGTTGCAACATACTCCACTTCTGTGGTTGAAATAGTCACAATCTTTTGCAACTGAGAGACCCAACTTATTTCAGCACTACCAAGAGTAAATACATACCCTGTCGTGCTTTTCCTACTATCAATGTCATCTGCTAGATTAGAATCAACATACCTAAGCAAGCTAATTTCTGTGTCGCCATACTAGAGAGCCATGTCACTCTACTTCTAAATACCTGAATACCCACTTGACAGTTTCCCAACGCTCTTTCCCAAGATTGTTCACAAATTTACTAACAACTCTCACTGCATGGGCAATGTCTGGTTTCGTGCAGACCATGACATATATCAAGCTGCCAATGGCTGAAGCACATGGTACATTCGTCATGTATTCTTGCTCTTCATGTGTAGTTGCACCTTGTTCCTTTGTCAATTTGAAGTGGCTTGCAAATGAAGTGCCTATAAGCTTTGCGCACACCATGTTGAATCTCTTAAGTACTTTCTCAATGTACTCGGCCTACAATAGCTTCAGTTTCTTGTTCCTCCTATCCCTGCTAATTTGCATCTCTAAGATCTATTTTGTCACACCCAAATCTTTCATTGCAAACGCTTTGGACAACTTCTCCTTGAGATTCGAGATCTCATCCATGTTTGAACTTGCAACAAGCATATCATCTACATACAAGAGAAGTATTAAATACGAAGTGTCAAGCTTTTTAT
The DNA here is from genome assembly GCA_025200525.1 of Camellia lanceoleosa. NCBI lineage: Eukaryota > Viridiplantae > Streptophyta > Magnoliopsida > Ericales > Theaceae > Camellia > Camellia lanceoleosa. The sequence continues at coordinate 145,584,263 of CM045759.1, read as the reverse complement.
AATAACAACAATGATCATCATGGCACCGATGGAAGCTTGCACTTGCCATGATGCTTTAAAACCGTCTACCCTGCACTCACTCCCCGAGTATATACTTCAACAGGAAGCCATCAAATTTTATATACCACTGTCTAGGCACTTGATTCAACCCATACAAACTCTTCTTCAGTTTACATACCAGATTTTCTTTCCCAACCACCTCATAGCCCTGGGGTTGATTGATGCAGATATTTTCCTCCAAATCACCATGAAGGAATGCAGTTTTAACATCTAACTGCTCTAGATGCAGATCTTCAATCGCAACAACACTAAGTACGGTACGAATTGTAGAAATCTTTTCCACAGGAGAGAAAATCTCAGTATAATTAATACATGCCTTCTGTTGGAAACATTTCACCAACATCCTTGCCTTGTATTGCGTGGTGTTATTGGGTTCTTCCTTCAACTGGTAAACCTATTTATTGTGTAATGCAGATTTACCTTTGGGCAATTATACCAGTTCCCAAGTCTGATTCACCACGAGACAATTCATCTCATCGTCCATTACGAGCTCCCACTTTTCTTTCGTCTCAACTTGTAAAGCTTCCTCATAGCATTCTAGTTCACCATTATCAGTTAACAATAGATATTGTAAGGAAGGAGAATAACGATCAATAGGTTTCTTTTCTCTTGTCAACCTCCTAAGAGGATGAGGAGTTCGCATATCAATAGGTGGTGTCAGCTATACATTAGAGTCTTGAGGTTTCAAGACATCACTATTAAAAATTTCCTCAAGTTCAACCGTTTCAGGTTCTTTAGTCTCGTCATCAAGCCTATCTTTGTACATGACAGACTCGTTAAACACCACATCCATGCTTCAAATTAGTTTATGATTTTCCATGTATCGGTACCCATAATTGTTAGAGCCATACCCAATAATGACGCATTTACAAGACTTGGGATCTAACTTACTTGTTTTTATCAAAATCAATGTGAACATAAGAGACATAATCAAATATTTTTAAATGCGACAAATTTACCTCTTTACCAGTCTATGCTTTTTCTGGGATTCCGCAATTTAAGGGAATTGAAAGACCTCTGTTTATCAGATACACAGTTGTACTTACAATATCTGTCCAAAACTATTTTTGCAACCCGACATTAATCCACATGCTCCTAGCACATTCCGAGATTGTTCGGTTCATGCGCTCAGCCACACCATTTTGCTGCGGTTTGCCTGGAATTGTCGTCATATGTCGAATTATGTTCTCTGCACAATATTTTTCTAGAGTGCCATCTATATACTCCCCACCATTATTGGACTTGAGACACTTCAACTTTAAACCTGTTTTATTCTCAACTAAAGCTTTCCAGTTTTGCAAGACATCAAACATATCGAGTTTATTCTTCAAAAAATATAGCCACAATTTACGCATAGCATCATCAATAAAAGTGACAAAATAACTAGAGCCTCCAAGAGATCTTATCGAAGATGGTCCTCACACGTCTGTATGAACTAACTCTAACCATTCTAACTTTCGAGCTCTAGGAATCTTAGTGAAACTAACCCTTTTTCTGTTTTCCCAAGACACAGTCTTCGTAGAAATTCCAATTCAAAGACTTCAAACTTGGTAGTTTCCCTTTTGATATCAAAACCCTTATCCCTTTCTCACTCATATGTCTAAGTCTGCGGTGCCATATGCTCGTTTCGACTTCTTATGATGTAATTATAATTGCACTATAAGTACCCGACGTCATGTAAAAAGTACCTTCCTTTTTTCCATGAGCCATTACCATGGTTCCCTTGGTCATCGTCCATGTATCACTAGTGAAGATTATCACAATACTAGAATTTGTGAGTTGATCGACAAAAATTATATTCTTTTTCAAACACAGCACAAGTCTGACATCATTGATTTTCAAAGTTGTTCCATTGGGCTGGTTTGTCTATACTTCACCTTTGCTAATTATGTTGCAGGCTTCATTGTTTCCAAGGTACACCTTTCCAAAATTACCTAAGACATAATTGTGGATCAACTCCTTGTGTGAGGTAGCGTGAAATGATGCACTAGAATCAATCAACCACGTTCCTCCACGAGTTTCTAAAGACAACACAAGTGCTTTAGAACCCTCTTCATTAGAAACATTTACGAACTCCTTCTCACTTTGATTATTGTCGTTTTGCTTCTTAACTTTGCAATCCCACTTTGCATGACCAGTCTTATTGCAATCCTAGCACTTGTCTGTAAACTTTGGTCGAGACAGAGATCGACTATTCCTCGATGTACTTGTGTTTCTCTTCTTGTTGTTGCCCCTATTGGGCTTCTTGCCTCTATCATCAATTGTCAATGCCAAACTAGAGCCTTCACCATTATCTTTTCTTTGGGTGTCTTCACTCAGAACCAAACCCACTACATGATCCAAGCTCAACTTTGCCAAACAGATGGAATTGCTCACTGCAACAACCAATGAATTTCAACTCTCAAGAAGGCTTAATAACAAAGCCAAGGCCTTGACTTCTTCATCAAACACGATACAAACTGATTCCAACTGAATGATCAGTGAGTTGAAATCGTTCATACGCTCAATCGCGACTCCTTCTTCAGACATCTTTAAGTTGAACAACTTCTTAATCAGATGGACTTTGTTCATGGTTGAGGGCTTCTCATACATCTGTGATAGAGCAACCATCAAATCTTCTGTTGTTTTCTTGTTGTGAATATTAACGCAACTGATGTAGCAAAGGATAGCCTTACCATATCCAACGCTTTTTGGTCAAATAACTCTCACTCGTTGGTCTTTATCGTTTCTGGCTTTTTGGCTACTTCTGTGAGAGGAAGATAAAGATCCTTTTGATAGAGATAATCCTTTATTTGCATCTTCTACAATCCAAAGTTTGAACCCATGAATTTTTTGATCTTCACTTTGCCTTCATCCACCATCGTTCTTGCCCTAGGAACCAACACTTTGATACCACTTGTTATGGTATGTATACTTAATACCAAACTCTAGAACCTGAGCAAACAATCACGCACACAACGAATCTAAAACAAAGAAGTAAAATAATAGAAAAAAAAATAAACTCATAAAACAACACAAGAGATTTCCGTGGTTCACCCAAATCACGAGTTACATCCACAGAGTCATTGCAGATTTACCAAGATCAATATGAAAGGAGTTACAAAAGTCTTTCACACTCAATCTCACAAACTCTCTCTACAATGATCTATCTCTCACTCTCACTATTATGTATCTCTTTCTAAGATGACAAAACTAATGAATGAATTCAAAAAACATAGAGCTACATGGGTATATTCATAAGCTAGCCTTAAACCCAATCATAAATTAATAAGAAAACCAAAACATAAACTAAGAAGGAAAAATATGAACTAATAAGGAAATAGTTTAGAGTCCAAATCTAACTAAATACTAATTTCCTTGTTTCATTTTCCTAATCTAATTAGGTTTAGTCTTGTTTGAAGCTCCATCAATAACATTATGAACAGATAGGCAAAGAAGAGGGCATAAGTAGTGCATCTGCAAATACACCTACACACACTACACCAAGAGTCTCATCTCAAGGCAGAAGATTAAGTGTTTTTTCAGTAATAAGAAGTAGAAAAATATCTCAACATAAAAGCGTAAACAATTCTGAATTACAACGTTATTTGAAAAGCCTATCAGTAGATGATTTCGATGATTTTGACATTTTGGAATGGTGGAAATAAAATGAAACTATGTGGACTGTAGTTTCATAGATGGCCCGTGATATACTAACCGTTCTTATTTCTACAGCTACTTCGAAAACAACTTTTAGTGCAAGTGGACGGGTGCTGAGCGATTACTACAGCAGACTTTCATCCCAAATGATAGAGACACTGATAATAACCAAAGATCATGTGCATGTGCTTATGGGAAGACACAATTATAGTGAAAATGAGAGAATTCAAAGCGATTTGGATGACATATCCCTAGGCAACGCGAGTGAATTGTCTGCCTCTTCCAATGTTTGATCAACAATTTATTTTTCACTATTTCATTTCATTATTATTTTTCGTATTAGATTATTGAAGTGGAGTATAATGCAAATGATTGGTAGGCTAGTAGGTGCCAACCTAGTTGAGATGTACTTGACCTGTAGTGATGCAATTGCTCTACCATCATCAATAATCTACATCTATTTTATTTAATGATATAAATTTTTGAAATATTTTATTTCATTTTGAAATAAAAATTATTCATTAATTTAATGATTGTAATATTGAAAGTTTCATTTTGATATATATAAAATTGTTCATTTTAAAAAAAGAAAGCTATATATAATTTCATACAGTCATAAGTTCATAACCAAAATAACATATGTCATTCATAATTAAATTTAAATACCACCACACGTGAAACATAACCAAACATCCCATTAATCTTAACTAAAATACTTTAGTACAATTTTTCTTTTATTTTTTATCCCTCATAAATAATCTATATACATAATATATTTATCATTCATTTTTTGCCAAAAAAAACACACACACACACACAAAAGAAAGCCCACTATCATGACCCCATCCCGCCCCAAACAGGACAGTGGCTATGACTGACCAGTAGTGTCTGACTACCAAAGGCTTGGCAAGACAAGACAAGACTAAGCTATAACCTTGGGGCTTATGCAGAATAACCTGCTTAGTATATTATCCAATACCCATTTAGAGCAAGTGCATAAGTAGGATGATATCAAAAGCAAGCTATTTATTATTTATTTGCCTTGGTAATTACATGTCCAAAGAACAAAACAAAAGAGTGCAACATCAAAAGACGTCTTTACAAAAACTTTTAACATATAGACAAAACTCAGGTTCCAAGATTACAACTCCTCAAAAGATAAAATAAAAGAAAAAAGGTTCTAGTGCGACTCTTTCTCGTGTCCTTATTCTTCATCTTCACTTATATACATACAAGGGAGAGGGGTGAGCCATTGACCAGTAAATAGTAATAAAATAAGGCGATAAATGAATGAACATTGAAAACTTTAAACATTTTTTAAAAATAACATAGTAAGTTGTAAAAGACAAAATATAACTTGGCTTGTAAACAAAATACATAATGACAAGCAATTAAAGGATGACAAGGTGCTTAGCCGGCCTAGGTACGGGCTAAACATAATAAAGTGAGCTCGGGCATCAAACATGATTGGATATTCCCCCAATTGTGGACCTGATCCATGAATGTCATTTAAATACATGATATAAGAGTGTAGAATGTTCCTTCATAGTAAAACATATTAAGCTTGTAAATATAATTAAGTTTTCCATTAGAAACATAATTTAACAAACATAGCATGACTGAATTACTACTCACAAATAGTTCAGTTTGACAAGGGGTTTCTTCCTTCCAAAGCTTAACCTACATCAAACAATAACATAACATTGAAATAGAACCCTAATTCGAATTAGCTTAACAAACTGAATGCTTAATGTTTTCTTTAAACTTTTCTAAGTGTTTAATATTGTTCTAGGTCTAGTTCAAACTTTAACTAAGTGTCAAATACATAAAAGAGGTGTTCTACGCAATCAGGACCTTTATCACACAAAATCGAATGAAAATAGGTATTCAAGCACGTGTAGAAAACAAGGCCGCACGTGCGGTTGGACAAGGCACGTGCACCCACATGCATGCAATTATTTTAGTCTTGCACCAAGGCCGAAGGTAACTCTCGCATGTGCGGAAGTGGCTGTTCGAGTGTGATAGATTTAGATCCAAAAATGGTTTCTCTTCTCCCTTTTTTCCCCTTTCTTCCTAGGGTTCAAAGGCATGAATTTTAGCTTCCAAATTACTTGAAAAACATAAAGAAAGATGCACCCTAATTTCTATTTAAATCAAAATATCAAAACAAAAACTAAATCTTCAAGTTTCTACCTTTTGCTTTCTTATCATTTCATTCTCAACTTCTTCTTCCAAAACATGATTTCAAGCCACGAAATCTATGGAATTCAAAGGAACATGTAGGTATCTTAGTCTATATGCATCAAAAACGTCATAAACAAGATCAAATCAACAAAATTTAGAAGCCTTTTTCTTGATTTTCTTCCTAGTTCAATCTTTTCCATTCTTTTCCTAACTTAATTCTAAACCAAATCAATCCTAATTTCTTCTTGGTTTTAGAGGTTAGGGGTGATTATTACAAGATTTTTGGTAGAAATCCTACCTTAGATTGGTTAAAGGATGAGTTTTGATGAGAATTCTTGAGCCTCTCTTCTTTTTCTTTTTCTTTTTCTTTCTCTCTAGGTTCTTCTCTCAATTTCTAGCAGGTTTTCCTTTTGTTCGATTTGGGAACACAAGGTTTTATTTGGTGTGGCTAGGGCAAAGAGGGTAGGGTGGTGCTTGCTTGCTTGTTTTGACAAATCTAGCTTATTTACCTTAATTAATCAAGGTTTGTGTTAATTAATCCAAATTTAACCTAATCTTACTTAACTAATCCTAATTAGCAAAACATCAAATAATATGAAATGAACAAGTTCATTAGACTAAAGTCTTTAAACTCCTCAATTAAGGTCCAAGCATTTACCAGGGTTCTCAAATCAAGTTTTAAGTCATCCCATAACTTGAAACATAGAACAAATAATATTTTCTAAGTTTAGGTTTTCAACTAGCATCTCATTCTCTTATAAATCCTATCAAATCCTAATTCAACCCAGTAACGTTGAACATAACTTAAAATATATGAATGTCATGATATGCATTATGCATGAGAGGTAGGTTGTCACACCCGCTGTGGCCCGGCCCGCCAAACACGGGCCCGGCCGGCCCAGTATTACAACCCTAGTGTGATCCTATCTGTGTTTAGTTATCCCCTTTGAGACCCTTCACATCATCATCCTTGTTAGCATAGACATGGTCCACCTCATCATCATCTTCAACCTCTTTCCCTTCCTTCTGAACTGACTCAGTCTTCAAGGTTTAACATATCAAGAAAGGACGTGAGAATTTTATTCATCATGCATATCAAGAGAAAAACACTTCCCAAGTGCATTAGAATCTAAATTAACTCCGAACACCACTACATTGACAACATCATATATGATATAGTTTATGCATCAACAAGACCAGCATTTTGTTTTGCACATTCATGTTGTGCGTACCGGATCCCGCACTAGATGAAAGTGGATCGGGGCTCTGCTTCCAGTTGGACCGTCCGGGGATCGGAATTCCTGCAACAAGAAGCAGGCTTGCCCATGGGTTGGCCGGATAACCCCTCCGGTGTGAGGATCAGTGATCGGATCAGGAGTGTGGAATCAAATGTCTGTATGTGGTGTAGATTGGGGTTGTTCAGTTACCTTCAATGTGAAGTTCCTGTTATACATATAGTATTCCTTACTTGCTTCTCAAGGTGAGTTCATGGAGTATAAGTGCTGCCAGGTGTCCTTTCAGCAGTGCTCCACGTGGTGGACCACTTGATAGTTGCCATTCATTGTGTATTCTCATTGTAAGCATGCTGATAACAAACCACATTCCCTTGGCTTAACAACTTCCGTGATTTTAGGTGTGGGGGACCAGCTGGGGTGGCATCTTGCACATGCTTGTATTCACAGATCCCACGTTTCTTTGTGAGGCTTCTCCAGTTCGGTATTTCAGTTCTTCAGTTCGGTAATAGTGTACATTGGCTCGGCCTTTTCCAGGCTCATTTACAGAGATGGACTGTGTACTTATTTGTTCGGCCCTCACACGTCTGCCTCGGCCAGACGGCGCTTCTGGTGGTGACCTTTCCATCATGAAGTTGGGCCCAAGTGCTAGAGGACTTGAGCGCACTATTGATCACGAAGCTGGGCTCAATTGATCAGTCCATATACTCATCTGACCCACATGGATTTGGGCTTTATCGGATTGGGCCGCCCCAAGGCTTGGACCGGACCCATTTTGCATTCAGCCCCTTCACATGTCATTCAGATAACATATTTGAGTGAAATCAAAAATAAATAAACGAATAACATATTTGAGTTAAAAGTAATATGTTTTCAGAAGATTGAAGCAAGAAAAATATCACCATCATGTTATAAAAATCTGCAAAACAAATCCATCACCAAATATTTCAAACATTGAGGTAAACAGAAGCCACTGGAAAATATACATAAACCTTCATATTTTGAAACCAACTATTGATAGAGGCTAAAAATTTGACTTTATACCATCCTCATTTAAGTTATTTTTTATGAAAAGATATGCAAAAAAATAAAGAGAAAAGTTAACCTTTTTATAATGATTTTTTGACTTTTTAACTATTTTAGATGAGTTTTAAGTAAAGTATTGAACTATAATTGAGAGAAGGAGGATATTTTATAAATAAAATTTAAAAACATTTCTTTCAATTTTAGGATAATTAATTTCTTTAAGTTTTTTAAATTACTTTTTATTGCATGACCTATAAACAAAAGATACAAGGTTTTTATTGCATAACCTATAAACAAAAGATACAAGGTTTAGAGTGTTACAAAAAAGGAAGAAGAAAAAAAAAGAAGAGAGAATTGTGCTGAGATTGAGAGTCTTGTAATCCTTAAGATTCGTTTGGGATAAGAGGATTTTAGTCAAAAAGTCACCAAAAAAATTAAAAAGTCAAAATTTTTTTAATTTATTCAAAAAAATCAAAGATTTCTTCTCATTTTCTCTAATTTTTTAATTTTTTTAATAAAAAGTCAAAAAATTATTCTCCAGTATTTTAGTTTTCTTCGCCTCATATTTTAGTAAAAAAAAACCCACAAACACTTCTTGCATATAGTGAATTTGTTCTTTTTCTTTGCCACTCATGTAGGTATCGTTTCGAGTCACACATATATCCAGTGCTCACGTGTATTTGTTTTTTTTAGTAACTACATCCAATTATATAGAGAATGTAAAACACAAATAAAAATAATATGAAAAATTTACCCATAAATCCTAATTTTTGAAACGTTAAACCATTTAATCCTAAAAGTTTTCTTATGCTCCATTTAGTCCCATTTTTACATCAACATGATGTAAATGATGTAAATGATCTGATGTTTCATTCTATAATTTCAAAATTTATTGAAATCTGATGAACATTAGATGTTTTTCATCTTATATTTTCAAACATTATTGAAATTTGATGAACATTAGATGTTTGAAATCTAATGTTTGTAACATGACTCTGATGTTATTAATATTGTATCTGATGTTATTAACATTGTAATGGGACCTTTCAGTCTATAAGAAAACTTTTAGGACTAAACAGTGCATAAGTTATTAATTTGGGATTTATTAGTGCATCCCCCTAAAAATATATATGGTAATTTTAAATATATATATATATATATATATATTTTACATGGACAAAAATTCCCTCACTTTTGAAACACCGAAATTCACTTATTTATAAAAATAAAATTAAAAATAAAAATAGTAGTACCCTCCTAAATAAAAATAAAAATAAAAATTATTAATATTTCATAATAAATAAATTTATAAATCACATAAAATAATAGTACTTTCCAAAAAGTTGAAACAATTCTTTGAAATGGATTGATGAATTTCACTTATAATTAGATATTCATACATTAATACTATAATATTAGAAGCCCCCAAAAAAATACAATCCATTGATGTTATAATATCACAACAAAAAAAAATAAAAATGCATTTCAATTGATTTCAAAAAATAATAAACCAAATAAATAAAAATACTTTATTGAGAATTACATAATCACTGCTGTTTGGTAACACTTATGTTTTCAGTTTTCTGTTTATATTTACAAAAATTTTAAAAACTCAAATAAAAACTTGTTTGTTAAATTTTTTGATTTATAAATCAGTGGTCTCAGTGTATAAATTTGGCCAAAAAATGAAAACACAAAAAATGTGTTTCCATTGTGAATTTTGAGTTTTTTTTTTTTTACCACCCAACACTAGTCACCATCCGCTACCATTTTCCACCACCCTTCACCACCGCCTACCACCACCATTCACCACTAGCACCACCCCCACCACCACCACCACCACCACCACCACCACCACCCGCCACTTGCCACCACCACTCACCACCCTCACTACCATCCACCACCCACCACTACTTACCACCACCACCACCCACCGCCACCGCCACCACCACCACCACCACCACCACACCGCCACCCACCACCCACCGCCACCACCTCACACCACTATCACCACCACCGCCACCACTTACTGCCCACCCACCCACCACCACCACCACACCGCCACCACCGCCACCACATGCCACCACCACCGCCACCACCACCACCACCACCCACCACCACCCACCACCGCCATTGTCACCCACCCACCCACCACTACCACCACCCACCACCACCACCACCACCACCACCACCACGCCCACCACTTGCCACCACCACCCACCACCCACCCACCACCACCACCACCACCACCCACCACCCACCACCACCACCCCACCACCCACCCACCACCCACCACCACTCCGCCACTCACCACCACTTTCACCACCCACTTCCACCGCCGCCACTTGCCACCACTTGTCATTTCTCACTCTTTTTTACATTTTTAAATTTTTTTAAACATTTTGTCAATTACCAAACGCGTTTGTAGTTTATGTTTTTTAAAAATAAACAAAAACCAGTTTATAAAAATTTTATAAATATAAACTGAAAACGTAAACGTTACCAAACCACCACCACTCACCACCCACCTGTTAATAAAAGTCTTTTTTATTTACTGTTTTACTGTGTGGTTGAAACCACAATTTTTGCACAACAAATTTGATATAGGATTCCAAAATAACAAATAATAATAATAATAACAGTCCATTTAAGTTGCAACTAAACAAAATGTTTGGAAACCGAAAAGTGAGCAAAACGAAAAATGGATTAAATCAAAGATCAATGGTTGAATCATTAGATCTTAATTATCTCATAATTATATTAAAAAGAGCAATATCAGAGATACAAAATATTTTATTCAAAAAATGAAGATTTTTTTTTAAAGTCTCTAGTATTAAGATTTTATAGCATAAAGGACATTTAATATTTTTCATAATGTCTAAGGTCCCTCAAATCAAACCAGAGAAATTCTGGACTTCCTAAATAATTTCTCTGGATTTAAATCAGAGAAAATTGAAATTTCTCTGAATTCAAACTAGAAAAATTCAAAGAAAATTGAATATAACAGAGAAAATTAAACAAAGCAAAGAAATTAACCAAACCCGAGAAATTTTAACACAAATTTCTCACAGAGAAGCACTCAAGATCACAAGAAATGAACATTTTGACCCGCAAAACCTATATAATTTTACTCTGATCCTTCCAAATCTAAATATTTCTACCTCCCTTTGCATAATTTATGAATTCCGCTACTAATCCAGAGATAATAGTCGCAGAAACTCACAAATTCTTGGTATCATTATCTCACTCTGAATAATCGCAAACAAAATTACTCGAATTGACCATTGCCTCCTCAACCAAATAACAACAATAACAGACATAAATACATAAATATGAATGTGTGTATATATATATATATATAGAGAGAGAGAGAGAGAGAGAGAGAGAGAGAGAGAGAGAGAAGAAAAAGTCAAGAAACGAGAAATAAATAAGAAATGAAAATTAAAAACAGAGCAAAGAGACATGATCAATACCTGGAGGAGAAGAAGACGAAGAAGAGTGAGAGATGTAGCTAATCGGAGATTTCACCGGATCACTAAAGCACATCATCGTAGAGAGAAGCAAGGAAAGATTACTCTCTAAAAAAGACTACTCGGAGCTAGGGTTTGGCCAATCTGAGGACCGTAGTGACGTTCGATCACTTCGCGATAAGTTGGACAATATTCCAGAGCTTCTCCATCTACTCCTTCCACCATATGTCCTTTTCCTCTTTCACCCGGGCGGCGCTGCCAGAAGAGAACCGCCGGAGATGGAAGTTTTCAATGAGAAGAGCAGAGATCGGAGATGAGCATGGGCATGGTAGTGGTGGTGGAAATGGAGACGATCTAGAAGATCAAAACTGTTGCTTTAGAGAGAGAACATTTTAGAGAGAGAAAGAGGCGCAGAGAGGAGAAGAGGTGAATTTAGTAGAGGAAGAGAGTTTAGAGAGAGAGAGAGAGCGAGAGAATGATGTTTGATTTGAGAAATTTCTCTGTGATATATGAGTGTGGGGGTTGAGAGACCTTAGACATCATAAAATAATATTGTGGATCTCTTCCATTACTAAATATGATAGAGGGACCTTAGATTAATTTTCTCTTTAAATTAATTGAATAGTACCACTTAATAAAATATGATAAATAGTGCAAAAGTACATATGTATAAATAGGGTAAACTATAGGAGAAATTATAATTCAAGGGGTAGGATAAAAAAAAAAGTTAACAAAACATGGAAGGTGTAACTCATTTTGTTATAGGGTTAACTCATTTGGTGAATTTTCTTTTATCTATTCCACTAACTATAATTCCCCCCTAAATTATATAAGATTCAACATTTTCTCATCACTTTTGGGCATATTGTTTTAATTTTTTTTTTTCCAATCTATGCCCAGAACAAACTTTCGTCCAATTCTAAATAAAAAAATTCCACGTTGATAGTCACTTGACATAAAATGGATAAATTATCTTTACTGTCAAAACAAAGTACCATTCATTTTTTATCCGAAAATGCCACTTTGGTAATAATATTGCACAAAAATGAATTATATTAAAATTTGATTGACTTTTCAGAACTTTTTTTTTTATGTTTTTTTTTTTTTTGAATATCTAGAAACAAGTTTAACAAAAATGAATTTTCAAAAAATATTTTTGTGCCCAAAAAGAGAAACTATATGAAAATAATTAGTGCTTTTTATTTTTTTTCTATTTCTTTCACCAAACTAATTTTTGAACTTCTTTTTTTTAAAATATATTCTAAAAATTCAATCAAATATAGAGGTGTATGAATGATGGTCGTGATATACGGGTGGGACGATGAAAGAAAGGGGCAAGGAGGATATGAAGGTGGTAGAGATTTGGGTAGAGGGGACAAACATGGATTGAGCACGAAGTATTTGGTTCGTTTATCACCTTTAAGTACACGCTCCAATTAATATTGAAAGAATTACGATTCAATGGGATATTAAAAAAATATTTATAAAAATATTAAAAAGTTTAGAATTTTAATTATTAATATTTATAAAGTGTACCATTTATGGGTTTTTTTTTTTTCTTTTCCAAATGTACACTGAATTGTATTTTCACCATTAATATTATCGTAATAAAAAGATTAATTAGCCATCTATTGGATGAAATCAAAGCCTAATTAGACTTATATGTAGAAATTTGGACCAACTTTTTTTTTTTTCTTATTTTTTATTATTTTTTTTTAGATTGATGAAATTTGGACTAGTTAGGAGTGGCTTATGTGATTAGACTTATTTATCAGAAATTTTTACTCATCTTTCAAATATAAATTTATTATTATAAAAATATTTTTTTAAAAAAAGAATTCAACTACTTATACTTTTGACATTATATTTCAATACAAACTAATACAAATAAATTAAAAATAAATCAAAACTCAAAAAGAAAAACCAAAATATTTCAATCATTTATCATTTTAATAAATTTATTAGTATCATTATCATACCAATCGACCATTTTATAAGCATAAAACACATTTAAAAAATTTAAAATAAAAAATCAAATACTTAAAAAAAATAAAATAAGTTGAATTCATAAGACGTGTTGATTATGAACATCCTAGACTTATTCATCCAGATTTGTCTATGTGAGTGGTTGTATGATGGAAATTAAATTTGTGTAATGTATAATTTACATGGAAAATATATCAAAATCACAAGATGATAATTCTAAATAATTTTTAAATAATTAAGTTTAAGTTTATAATATTACTAGTTTGCGTTTAAAAAAAATATATATAGTATTAGTGGTTGATAATTATTCTAAAAAGGATTTTGAGAAATTGCCTACAAGTCCTTTTTGAAAAATGTGTGTTTTATTTAATCCCAAATCCTTTTAGATAGACTCAAAAGTCTTATGCCCATTTATCTTCTCATCTTTTTCTGCACATTCCTTCTTATCTTTATCTCTCTTTCTCTGATATCCGACAATGACCACGACCACACCTTTTTTTTTTTCCCTCTCTTTCTAATCTACAGTCTCCGGCAACCCACGACCACCATTGATTGGGGTTCATCGGTAACTACCGAACACCGACTCCTTGATCGCGCTTACCAGCGGCGAAGGATAGATCTACATCAAATCTGAATAGATCTATGCCAGATCCGGTTAGATCTAAACTAAAAATAGCTGCCGGAGTATAAGCCTCTCTCTATATATGTCTCTTTCTTTCGATCTCTTAGTTTTTTACTTTTTCTTTACTACACAATTCTATTTTCTTATTTTAATAGAGAATTTTTTTAAGTTCTGAAAAAGTTGTTTTCGAGTTTTAGTTACAGGCGGTGAAAACTGTAAAATTTTACAGTTTCAGTTTTTTTGGTACTAAAATGAATCATTCTTTATAACTGTAAAATTTTATAGTTTCATAATTTTCTTTAGAATGGTAAAATTTTATAGTTTCACAATATATTTTTCAGTTTGATTAATAAGGATAAATATTTAATAAAATCATGCCTTGAAACTATAACATTTTACAGTTGCAAAACTTTCTTTTTAATTTTATCAATATTGGAGATTATTTATTTAAATCCTACAAAAAGTGAAAATAAACATGTTTTTTTCCTTGATGCTTGTTATTGTTACCTTTTCTTTTTCTTTTTTTTTCTTCTTTCAGTTTATTAATATTTAGTATATTTTGCTATATTTTTTCATTCTAAGTCCTCAATTTATTTTTTCAACAATATTCTGGATATTCCATTGAGTTTTCGGCGATATTCTTGACATCTAACAAACATTCTAGACATTCCAACGACTTCCGGTGATGTTTAGGACACTCTGGCAATATTTCGGCGATTTTTCGATGATACTTCGGAGACTTTCTGATGATATTAAACATTCCGATGAGTCTCTGATGACCATATGAGAAAGTCCAGTGATAGAGGGATATAACAACGTATTTAACTTTAAAATATATATATATATATATATACGATATTTTTAGTAACAATTAAAAATATATAAGATTAATTAGTTTAAGTTTTTTATTTTAGAATTAGGCCTCATTTTGTTATAAGTTATTTTAGTAATCTTTTATTTTTTATAAAAAAAATGTGTAAAAAAATAAAAAATTTTAATTAAAATATATAATTACCAAACAAGACGTTAAATGAATTTTAAATTGTGTGTATGTACCCATCCCTCCAAAGAATTTTTACGTGACAGCCCACCGGGGGAAGCCTAGACAGCGTAGAGCAGAGTAAAAGCAAATGGGTGCCCTATAGGATCAGGCCTCGGCATGTAAATCTATAGGCTTCAGATTTGAGTTAGGGCTGGGCTTCTAATGCTAAAAACGTCACTGCAAAATTCTCATTGCAAATGTCCTGTGATCCACTTTTATCTATTTTAAAAAATTTGAATGGGTGATTATGTAGTAGATATTAATTTATATAATATAAAGATTTATGTATAAAATAAATTTAAATCACAAGATAAAAATTTTGAATAATTTCTGAATTGAATTTCCAATTTGTTCTTGAATTTAACAACTTTTTAACGTGCCATTGTTGACTTTTTGAGTTAAACAATTGTGATAGAGACTTCCACATATATATATATATATATATATGACCTCCACAATCTCTATTCTCATTCCAACCACTCATAATGTAGGGACATACATGAGTGGAACCCCTATACACATCAAGGGTCAAGATCAAATTGAGGGTCATGGAACCCCCAAAAAAGGGGTCCCAAAATTTCTGTTGAGTTAAAATAGTACTAAAAAATAAAATAGATTAAAATAATTAATAAGATAAAATGTCAGATCAAATTTATAACTATTTCACTTTTTTTTTTCTTATTAGCAACACATCTAACTACAAAAAATTCAATTATCTTCCCAAATACAACTATTTTGACATACTAAAATAATTAAAAACTAAAATAGCCAACTTCTCAAACGAGGCCTTAGTCTTTCTTGAAATTTTAATTCATATAACAATTAGGTCATTTTTTATAAATAATTCGTTAATTGTATAAATATAAAAATAATATTATCTACTAAAATGTATATTTGTTTATTTTAGTATCTACCCATTAGCTATATTAGTTTCCATCATTTTAATCTTATTAAAGAGAGATCAATATAATTATATTAAAAGTATAAAACTGGTTATATTTTTTAAAATTAAAAAAATAAGGTAAATTATCAATAGATCTCATTTTTTTGAGATTTATTACCTATTAAGTCATATTAATAAATTTATTAAGTGATAAATTTATCAGTCTTTCTTACTTTTATAAATAAATTTATAGTAATAAATTTATTAATTAAGGCATGTTGACAAATAAATTTTGTTAATAAAGTTGATTTGTAAGTATAAAATAAAAGAATAAAAAAAAAAAAAGAGTATACCCAAAATAAAATAAGAGCTGTGCTTGAGACACCCAATCTCTAACCACCCCTATCACTCCCCCCACACACGTGGAGGTTGGTCATTGGATTAAAAAATAAATAAAACAAAATAGACCAACTACACCCACTGGTGGCTCGGGGGTCACCCATTGGGGTCAAACGCATTGAATCAGCATCTTCTCCTTGAGGTTCTTACTTGACTTCCTACTTGCTAGGTCATTGGCCCTACTTTTAGGCTCAATTTTGATAATCCAAACCGTTTCACATTTTAAGATTTGTTGAGTATATCATATCTTTAAAAAATCAAGTTGATCGGATATCAGAAAGTATGTGTTCGGAAAACTGTTTATTAAATTTAAAAAAAAAAAGTTTTAGTTAATTTTCCGAATACATGCTTTCTAATATCCAATCAACTTGATTTTTTTACAGGTATTATATACTTAACAAATATTAAAATACGAATAGTTCGAATTATTAAAATTTGGCCTAAAAATAAACCCAATAACCCAACAAATAAAAAATCAAGTAAAACCCTCAAGCAGAGAATCCTGATTCGTGTGGCATTAACCATAAAAATAAAGGGTAAATTACAAACACCCCCTCGAGATTTAGTAAAAATACAGATTCCCCCCTGAGGTTTGAGAAATTACAAATTCCCCCCTGAGGGTCAAATTTTCATAATAAATTAAGAAAAATTAGGGGGGAATCTGTATGAAAATAAAAACCCTATGGGGCAATTTGTTATGAAAATGTAAACCTCAGGGGGCGAGATGTAATTTCTCAAACCTCAGGGGGGAATCTGTATTTTTACCAAACTTCGAGGGGGTGTTTGTAATTTGCCCTAAAATAAACTGTAGGGAAAGTTGAGAGGGAACAATAGAGGGATAATACGGAGCGTACGGAAAGCTGTTGAGGGCGTCCCCGCGTTGTAAGATAATGGGCTTATTTGGTTTGTTCCTTCATAAATAAATTTTTTTATTTTTTTATTTTTTTAAATTTAACAATCTAGAGGTATTTACATAAGTTCCAATTAATTAAGATTTTTTAGAATTTTGAGTTTTATTAAATTTTTAATGGTCAGATTTGTCCTTTAAATAATAATTATTTATTATTTATGATTATCTATATAAAAATATGATAATTTGACATTTATTTCGATTCTCAAAACTTTAAAATATTAACTTTCAAATTGATAAAATTAAAAAAATATATTATATGCAAAAAAAAAATAATTTTTTTAATTGAATTATTTTTTGTGTTTATAAAGGAGCATGGTGATGAAACACTGATGTGCAAAATTAAAAAAAAAAAAACTGATAATGTTCTCAGTTTTATTATGTAGTTGAATTAAACCAATAAGTGAAAAGACAAACATGTTTTGTTTTTTTTCATCAATTAGTGAAACAATTATCAGAAACATTACCGTTTAAAATTTATAATATTTATAGTTTTAAAAATTAGAAAAAAATTGATAATATTCTCAATTTTACTAAATAGGACTTATTGATTCAAAAAATATTAGATAGGACCTAAATTACCATAATATTTGTAAATAGGACTTTTAGGTAATTAACTCAAAAATTTATTTAGTTGAAAATTTAAAAAAAAAATTAAATTATTTTTCTTTCTACTACACATCAATTAATCCTTTTTTTTTTTTTCCCTCCCATTCTCTCATATCTTGCATATCAATTAATCACTATTTTTTTTTTTCACATCCGTCTATTTAACTAAAAAAAAATTAAATTACCCTAACTTTTAAAACTTCAAAACTATTTTTAAAATATACAACAAAATAAAATTTTAAATTTTATAAACTTTCTTCAAAAAATTATTATTTTAAAATTATTTCACAAATATAAACCAAATAGGTGGATATATTCTTCAACTAAATATAACATTGTTTATTAACCCGCGGACATATATTCCAAGTGACAAAGGCCTGCCAACCACCACATATATATAACATCGCACCATATATCTCCATCTCATCATCCTCATCAATATTTAAGTGTTTGGCAAAAAAATTAATTGAAAAATACTTCAAACCATTAATTCAACACCACTAATACATCACTAATAATGTGGTATCATGTGAACTCTATCATTGATGTGATAGTTTGGACTTTTTTTTTTTTTTTTTTGCATTGCCAACTGATTAAAGCTAGGCATTAGTGCTATCATTTTAGAGCATTGAATCAGTGCTGAAAACAATTTTAGTTAAAAAGTTTAAAAGGCATAAAGTTTATGAGTAACTTTTTTTCTTTTCTAAATGTACACTGAATTTTCGCCATTAATATTATTGCAATAAAAAGATTAATTAGCCATCTATTGGATGAAATCAAAGCCTAATTAGACTTATATGTAGAAATTTGGACCAATTTGTGTTCTTATTTATTTATTTATTTTTAGATTGATGAAATTTGGACTAGTTAGGAGTGGCTTATGTGATTAGACTTATTTATCAGAAAGTTTTACTCATCTTTCAATTATAAATTTATTATTATAAAAATATTTTTTAAAAAAATAGAATTCAACTACTTATACGTTTGACATTATATTTCAATACAAATTAATATAAATAAATTAAAAATAAATCAAAACTCAAAAAGAAAAACCAAAATATTTCAATCACTTATCATTTTAATAAATTTATTAATATCATTATCATACCAATCGACCATTTCATAAGCATAAAACACATTTAAAAAAATCATTATCAAAATAAAAAATCAAATACTTAAAAAAAATTTACTAATGAGTTATGAAAAATAAGTTCAATTCATAAGACGTGTTGATTATGAATAAGTCTATCATCCTGGACTTATTCATCCAAATTTGTCTATGTGAGTGATTGTATGATGGAAATTAAATTTGTGTAATGTATAGTTTACATGAAAAATATATCAAAATCACAAGATGATAATTCTAAATAATTTTTAAATAGTTAAGTTTAAGTTTATAATATTACTAGTTTGCGTTTAAAAAAAAAAAAAAAGTATTAGTGGTTGATAATTATTCTAAAAAGGATTTTGAGAAATTACCTACAAGTCCTTTTTGAAAAATGTGTGATTTATTTAATCTCAAAACCTTTTAGATAGACTCAAAAGTCTTATGCCCATTTATTTTCTCCTCTTTTTCTTCACATTCCTTCTTATTTTTATCTCTCTTTCTTTGATATTTGACAATGACCACAACCACACATTTTTTTTTTTTTTCTTCTCTTTCTAATCTACAGTCTCCGATGACCCATAACCACCATTGATTGGGGTTCTTCAGTAACTACTGAACACCGACTCCTTGATCGCGTTTACTAGCGGCGAAGGAGATGAGTTTCTGACGTAGATCTACATCAAATCTGAATAGATCTACGCCAGATCTGGTTAGATCTAAACTAAATATAATTACCGAAGTATAAGCCTCTCTCTCTATATATGTCTCTTTCTTTTGATCTCTTAGTTTTTTACTTTTTCTTTACTACACAATTCTATTTTCCTATTTTAATAGAGAATTTTTTAAAGTTCTGAATAAGCTGTTTTCGAGTTTTAGTTACAGGTAGTGAAAACTGTAAAATTTTACAGTTTCTGTTTTTTTGATACTAAAATGAATCATTCTTTATAACTGTAAAATTTTGTAATTTCATAATTTTTTTTAGAATGGTAAAATTTTATAGTTTCATAATATATTTTTCAGTTTGATTAATATAGATAAATACTTAATAAAATCATACTTTGAAACTGTAACATTTTATAGTTTCAAAACTTGCTTTTTAATTTTATCAATATTGGAGATTATTTGCTTAAATCTTACAAAAAGTGAAAATAATATTTTTTTTCCTTGATGCTTGTTATTGTTACCTTTTTTTTCAGTTTATTAATATTTAGTATATTTTGCTACAATTTTTTCATTCTAAGTTCTCAATTTATTTTTTGAGCAATATTCTGGATATTCCATTGAGTTTTCGGCGATATTCTTGACATCTAGTAAACATTCAAGACATTCTGACCACTTCCGGTGATACAGGACACTGGCAATATTTCGGCGATTTTTCGATGATACTTCGGAGATTTTCCGATGATATTAAATATTTCGATGAGTTTCCAGTGACCGTTTAAGAAAGTCTAGTGTAGAGGGATATAGCAACGTATTTAACTTTAAAAAAAATATATATATATATATACCATATTTTTAGTAACAAATAAAAATATATAAGATTAATTGACGTAAATGTTTTATTTTAGAATTAGGCCTCATTTTGATATAAGTTATTTTAGTAATCTTTTATTTTTTATATAAAAAAAAGTGCCATTTTGGGAAGATAGTAAAAAGCCACGTTTTCAGACAAAATGTCTAAAAACGTGGCTACCAAAAACGCCAAAAAATTGATTTGGCAAGTGCTAAAAACGCAGGTGTAAAATTACAAATTAGGGCCTCTGAAAAAAAAATAAAAAAATAAATCTTTTATGTTGGGTAAGGGTATTTTGGTCATTTTAGTTGATTTGACACTATAAACAAATATTAAACTAAAAAGTAAAAAGCCAGCTTTTTACCAACTTCCCAAATCACTTCCAAAAAAGCCAAAAAACTTGGTAAAAAGTCAAAAGCCAACTTTTTACCAACTTCCCAAAACAACCCAAAATGTGTAAAAAAATAATTAAAAAAAATATAATAATTTTTTAATTAAAATATATAATTACCAAACAAGACGTTAAATGAATTTTGCGTGACAGCCCACGAGGGGAAGCCTAGACAGCGTAGAGCAGAGTAAAAGCAAATGAGTGCCCTATAGGATCAGGCCTTGGCATGTAAATCTATAGGCTTCAGATTCGAGTTAGGGCTGTGCATCTAATGCTAAAAAAGAAAAAAAATACAACTCTAAGATCAAAATATCATTTTTGACGAAACTCACTGTCACCTAATTAGTGGGAGTACTAAATAGTGCTCCCAAACATTTTTTAATGCTAAAAACATCACTGCAAAATTGTCAATGTAAGTGTCCTGTGATCCACTTTTATCTATTTTAAAAAATTTGAATGGGTGATTATGTAGTAGCGGGTATTTTGAAAAGTTGGTAAAAAATTTATTTTTGATTTTTTATCAAGTTTTTTGATTTTTTTGGAAATGATTTGGAAAGTTGGTAAAAAATTGATTTTTTTTTTATTTTTGATTTAATATTTTGTAAAAGTGTCACATCACTCTAAAATGATCAAAATATCCTTACTTTTTAATTAGATTTACAATTTTGCCCTTTTTCATGTCAACACTATTTTGAATTAATTATTAATAATAATTTTTTTAGAGGGTAGTTTGGTAAATGAAGAAGCTGCGTTTTGGGGTCTTCCCAAATGGTGAGTTTTGGCTTTTTGCATGGTGCTGCGTTTTTGTTGTTGTTGCCAAACGCTGCGTTTTCGACTTCTTCCCAAGACGACACATTAATTAATATAGTATAAGATTTATGTAAAATTTATGTATAAAATAAATTTAAATTACAAGATAAAAATTTTGAATAATTTCTGAATTGAATTTCCAATTCGTTCTTGAATTTAACAACTTTTTAACGTGCCACTGTTGTCATTGTTGACTTTTTCAGTTAAACAATTGTGATAGAGACCTCCACATATATATGACCCCCACAATCCATATTCTCATTCCAACCACTCATAATGTAGGATTCACACATACATGAGTGGATCTCGCACACACATCAAGGGCTAAGATCAAATTGGGGTCATGGAACCCCCAAAAAAGGGAGTCCTAAACATTTTTGTTGAGTTAAAATAACACTAAAAAATAAAATAGATTAAAATAATTAATAAGATAAAATGTCAAATCAAATTGATAATCATTTCATTTTTTTTCTCATTAGCATCACATCTAACTACAAAAAATTCAATCATCTTTCCAAATACAATGATTTTAACATACTAAAATAGCCAACTTCTCAAACAAGGCCTTAGTCTTTCTTGAAATTTTAATTCACATAACAATTAGGTTATTTTTTATGATAATTCGTTAATTGTATAAATATAAAAATAATATTATCTACTAAAATGTATATTTATTTATTTTAGTATCTACCCATCATCTATATTAGTTTCCATCATTTTAATCTTACTAAAGAGAGATCAATATAATTATATTAAAAGTATAAAACTAGTTATATTTTTTTTAAATTAAAAAAATAAGGTAAATTATCAATAGATCTTATTTTTTTGAGATTTATTACCTATTAAGTCCTATTAATAAATTTATTAAGTGATAAATTTATCAATTTTTTTTACTTTTATAAATAAATTTATAGTAATAAATTTATTAATTAAGGCTTGTTGACAAATAAATTTTGTTAATAAAGTTGATTGGGAAGTACAAAATAAAAGAATAATAATAATAAAAAAGTATACCCAAAATAAAATAAGAGCTGTATTTGAGACCTTAGTGTCCAATCACCCCTTAAAAAAAAAAAAAAAAAAAAAAAAATACGAACCAACCCCCCCCCCCCCCCCCCCCATGGGGCCTTGGGGTTACCCAATGAAGTCCGAATCCTCTTCTTACAATCCTCCTTACAAAGATGAACTGTTGTAACACCCAACAGCTGAGGCATTAACCATAAAATAGACTTTAGGGAGAGTTGAGAGGGAGCAATAGGGGGACAATGGTAGAGCGTACGGAAAGCTGTCGATGGCGTCCCCGCGTTGTAAAGATAATGGGCTTATTTGGTTTGTCACTTCACAAATAATTTTTTTATATTTAACAATCTAGAGGTATTTACGTAAGTTCTAATTAATTAAGATTTTTTAGAATTTTAAGTGGTATTAAAATTTTAATAGCCAGATTTGTCCTTTAAATATTGATTATTCAACATTTATAATTATCTATATAAGAATAGGGCAAATTACAAACACCCCCCTTGAGGTTTGGTAAAAATACAAATTCCCCCCTGAGGTTTGAAAAATTACAAATTGCCCCCTGAGGGTCAAATTTTCATAAAAAATTAGGAGAAATTAGGGAGGAATTTGTATGAAAATAAAAACCTCAGGGGACAATTTGTTATGGAAATATAAACCTCAGGGGGCGTGATGTAATTTCTCAAACCTCAGGGGGGAATCTGTATTTTCATCAAACCTCAGGGAGGTGTTTGTAATTTACCCATAAGAGAATATGATAGTTTGATATTTATTTCAATTCTCAAAACTTTAAAATATTAACTTTTAAATTAAAAAAACTAAAAAACAATATTATATGCAAAAAAAATAATAATGTTTTTTTTAATTGAATTATTTTTTGTATAAGACTGAAAATTTTGTGTCTATAAAGGAGTATGGTGATGAAACATTGATATGCAAAATTAAAAAAGAAAAAACTGATAATGTTTTCAGTTTTAAAACTGAAAAAAACTGATAATATTTTCAGTTTTATTGGGTAGTTGAATCAAACCAATAAGTAGAAAGACAAACATGTTTTGTTTTTTTTCATCAGTTAGTGAAACAATTATCAGGAACATTACCGTTTAAAATTTATAATATTCTTAGTTTTAAAAATTAGAAAAAAAACTGATAATATTCTCAGTTTTATTAAATAAGACTTATTGATTAAAAAAATCTTAGATAGGACCTAAACTACCATAACATTTGTAAATAAGACTTTTAGGTAATCAACTCAAAATTTATTTAGTTGAAATTTTTTTAAAAAAAATTAAATTACTTTTCTTTCTATTACACGTCAATCAATCACTTTTTTTTTTCTCCCATTCTCTCACATCTTGCACATCAATTAATCATTATTTTTTTTTTCACATCCGTCTATTTAACTTTAAAAAAAAAATTAAATTACCCTAACTTTTAAAACTTCAAAACTATTTTTAAAACATACAGCAAAATAAATTTTTAAATTTTATAAACTTTTTTCAAAAAATTATTATTTTAAAATTATTTCACGAATATAAACCAAATATCGTGGATATATTCTTCAACTAATATAACATTGTTTATTAACCCGTGGACATATATTCCAAGTGACAAAGGCCTGCCAACCACCACATATATATAACATCGCACCATATATCTCCATCTCATCATCCTCATCAATATTTAAGTGTTTGACAAAAAAAATAATTGAAAAATATTTCGAACCACTAATTTAATATCACTAATACACCATTAATGATGTGGTATCATGTGAACTCTATCACTGATGTGATAGTTTGGCCTTTGTTTTTTTTTTTCTTACACTGCCAACTAATTTGAGCTAGACATTAGTGCTATCATTTTAGAGCACTGAATTAGTGCCGAAAATAATTTTAATTAAAAAGTTAAAAAGACATTAAAAAAAAAATTGTGTAACTATAAAAAGAGCAGATATCTACTTAAACTCTTACTAGAAATCTTATTAAAAACATACATGTCCAAATATAATTGGATTAGACTTTTAATAGATTTTTTTTTGTATCCAATGAATTTTTTAAGGATTTTTGTACAAATTTAATACTTTTTAAGTATATCATGATTAAGTGAATCTAAAATTCAAAAGACAAATTGATTAAAATATTTTTAAAAATCACTAAAAACACAAAAAAAAAAAAAAAAGAATTAAAAACTTAAAAAATTGTTTTTTAAAACTTCAAAACAAATATATATATATATATATATATTTTTTTTTTTTATTTTTATACAAATGTACGGGAAAGAAATAAACCTTCTCGTATAATCCTGTTGATCAAGTCTGCGCTTCTCCGTACGACGTCGCTTTATCACCTGAAAACACAAACGTGAGCTAGCCGGCGGGTGTGTGCCGGAAACCTCTCCGATGCCTAAGTCAGTAAGCTTGATAAATAGACAATAGCTCTGTGTATTCAGAAAATAAGGTTGTGTTACCTCTCCATAGGTGATGCTTGTGAGCTTTTATAGGTTTCGAGTGGCACAATCCTAGTAGGACTTTTACTCCTCTATGTAGAATCCTCCTAGGATTCATACTCCTGAAGGATAATGCTTATCCCCCAACACCCCCCTCACTGCTTAAACCAAGTGAGATGGTTTTACCATGACCGAACTACAATACGACCGAAATAACACTGCCATATTATACAGGCAGGTATGGCCGATCTAACTACTAGTTCGGCTCTTCCCTTCCTTGCTTCTATCCCGGCTGCGAATGCTAAGACCGAGCTATCCATAGAAGTGTCAAGCCGAACTAACTCAAACAGTCCTGAAGAAGGTTCTCTCATACTCCGGTTTAGAGGAGATGTCCGGGCTAATCCATAATATACCGCAATCGAGCTACCCCGTGCCCATCTGACAACCGAACTAACCGTAGTACTCCTTTGAACCGAACTAACCATAGGACTCCTTTTGACTGGTGTATCCACTGTCTTTCGTATTTGGACCTATCTCAGCCCAACACCCAGCTCGGCCCAATTTATATATATAAATTACCCTCTCAATTGCCCCTTAATTCCATCTGCATAGCATGATAGGGATTATCTGTTCATCAACCGAGCTAGAGCCCCTAAGCCTTTCCAGCCGAGCTACAACCATTTAGCTTATCCAGCCGAGCTAAACTTAAGCCGAGCCGTTCTTATCCGGCCACAATGTCTTTTCAATCACCAAAACTAAATCGTTTCCTATTCCGTATACACGTGGCACGCTCCCATTGGCTGAAGGCAGCTGTCAACGCCGTCTTCGTATTTTACAATTTTTGAACAGTTCCCGTCATTTCTCTCTCTTTCCACAAAACAAACCCTCTGTCTTTGAATCACTCACCAACACTATTCACCTTCCCCTCTCTCTGTGCCTCTGCTTCTCCAACCTCTAAGTTCTCTGAGTTCGTGTTCTTCGTTGGTGCTGTTTCTCCCATTACCAGCTTCATCTTCTTCCTCAGGTAAGCTTCAAAAAACCTGTTTGTACTCTTCATATTTTCGTACTTGTTTGTATTTTATCCACTGTAATTTGTTTCATGTGTTTTTGCAAAACACATTTCTGTTTTTACTTTCCATTAATCTTGTATTTTCTGGAAAAAAATCTTCATAAGAACACCATGAATACCACGAAGCAACTAGTAGAACGTAGTTTTGATCCATAAACTTGTCCTAACCGAACTAGGATACTGTTTGTGCTGTATAGGTAGATCAATCTAGACAATGACCGAACTAGAACAAGTAGATAAATCAGTAGTTTCAGTAAGTTACCATCTCCTGATTCATTTTAGCCGAGATAAATTCACCGAAGTTTGAACTTAGCAAACTAGAAACCTTAGCCTTCAACCGAGCTAAGCCTTTGGGGGCTAGGCCAGCTTTCTTAGTTTCTAAAACCGAACTCAAAAAGCTGCCCCTAGAGGCTTAACCAAACTAAAGAAACCCATAGTTCAAACCGAGATATCCATCCCCTCGCTCAATCCGAGCCAACAACCACCTTGTTGAAACCGAGGTAGAACCTGTAGCATCCTGTGTAGCCGAAGTAAGACTTCTTTTTTCTTGCTTATTTTGTAGCACAGTCCAATGATCTGTGCTTAACCCCTTTATTTTCCACTTTGCAGACTTAGGTTGCCTAGGCACTGCGTGCTCAACTGAGCTACTGAGCACAATTTTCAAACCGAGCTAATTTATTTATAACTTAAAATAAATGGGGAAATATAGGTTCTTGGTAGAAACACCAGGGGGTTTGGCCGAATTCCATAAGGATTATAACATCCCTGACGATGTTCAACTTGTCTTAGCCAAAAAAGACGTTACACCATGGGGGAATGAGGGCTTTGTCCCTTTTACCCTTCTTTCAATAATCGAGACCGGACTAAGATTCCCAGTCCAACCATTAATTTGTGAGTTTCTTAGGCAAACCAGACTATGCCCAACCCAACTTTCCACCAACTCTTACCGAATCATAATGGGAATAGCCGAACTAAACCGCCAAGCCGGTCTCAACCTCGGTTTAGCCGAAATATTTCACCAATACTCCATAGGATCCAAAGAGGACGGGTGGGCATATTACTTAAGAATACGTCGTGGCCGAGAGAAAATAATTAAGGATACACCGGATAAAGATTTGAACGACGACGATTTTTTCTCGGTAACTGGGAACTTTGAAGATCATCAAGCCCAGATTCCTGGCCGAAAAATAAATTGGAAAAAAGGCATACCCGGTATAGATATTTCGGCTCTATTTCATGTTTCTCTTTATTTCGGTTTTCTCCTTCTGAACCGAACTAACAGTTGTCTTCTTTTGCAGATATAGCCCATCTTCGATTAGTATACGGTTATCTGAACTTGGATATGCTCCGAGCCGCACTACGACATAACGAGAGAAGTTGGACCAAGCTGTTAGATTTTGAACCGACATATAGATACAGCGGTCGTCGAAAAGCGAGAGTGATTGACTTCTTTCTTGAAGATGCACCAGAACCGGACCCATCCTTGCTCCAGATAAACCTAATCCCTCTCTCAGCCGAACAAGAGATGGCAAAAAGGAGCAGACTGAAGGCCCTGCTAACCGCAACAAACCCAGCCGAGGTACCACAAACCGGCCAGACCACTGAGACCATGGTAGCCCTCTCATCTCAACGGCCGTCCTCATCTCGCCCAAGCAAGCGTGCCCGGACTAGCCAAACCGAGCAACGACT
Organism: Camellia lanceoleosa; assembly: GCA_025200525.1. NCBI lineage: Eukaryota > Viridiplantae > Streptophyta > Magnoliopsida > Ericales > Theaceae > Camellia > Camellia lanceoleosa. The sequence continues at coordinate 145,556,159 of CM045759.1, read as the reverse complement.
TGCTGATGAGGATGAGACGATTCTGCCACCAAGCCCTCAACGAAGTTCTCAACCGGAGCAGTCTGACCGAGCTGCCTCCTCCAAATGGGTTCCAAACCTTACCTTCCAGAACCGAGACATACTGCAATCAGATTCGGTGGTATCCGAGAAGGACCACTTGATGGCTTTCAACCTAGCCAAGAGTGTGTGCCTTCCAAAGGACATGGAGCACCACTACAAGCAGCTAAACACCGAGATAAAATCCATCCGGTCATCAACAAAGTCAATAATCCTGGTAAACAGCTCTTTTTTCTCCTTGTAATTTTTCCAACTTTCCGTCCGGCTAAAGGGAAAATTACAACTCCTTTGCAGGCCATTCAGAAAAACAACGTTACACACAGGAGAGTGATGGAGCTCAGGAGAAACACAAGGGAGGCCATGGCAGAGGCCGAAGCAAAGACGGCCGAGCTAGAAGAGGCCAGAAGGCAAATAGCCGAGCTGCGATCTGAGAACGGCCGACTGACCGAACTGGTTAGTTCGGCCGAAGCAGAGAAGCAGAAGGCCGCCATCGAGCTGAAGGATAAGTACCTTCGTGAGCTGGCGAAGATGGAAAAGAAGAAAAATACCGAAATAACCCAGCTGAAGGAGAGCATCAAAGGAGCCAAAAAGCAAGGCTTCAAAAAGGCAGAGGATGCCTATACCCAGCAGTGCGAAGCCGCCAAAGATCTGTTCTTCAAGTGCGGCTGGAGGAGTGCGGTGGAGCAGCTCGGTTGCGGGTCCGAGACCGAGGTATATAACGCTCCGCAGTACTTCATTCCGGCCTCACTGGCGGAATACGCTGCTGATCTTCAAAAGCAATTTTTTGAAGAGGGTTCAGGCTTTGATGAAGATTCTGAATCTGAGGATAGTCCGATTATCAATGGGGACCAGTCAGTTCGGGTGGATCCCACAGTGGAAGACCTGTCCATTGAACGACCAGGTGAAACCGTGCTTCCGACCGAAACCCCTATTGTGACCGAGACCGAGCTCCCGCCCGAAACCGGTCTTCGTGATGATGCTGATGCTGGATTTGATGCTGAAATTGATGAGCTTTTCAGCTGACTGCCTTTTTGCTTTCCTTTTGTTTTTTGAACTTGTAACCGGGCTGCGGCCCCTCCTTTGTACTTTTGTTTTAATGAAAATTTTTCTTTTTTGTGCTTAACTCTTATTTCGGTTTTCTGTCCTGTTTTTACTTGCATTCTTTGAATGATTGCTTCTCTTGCTGCAAGTGTTATTTCGGCATTTCTGTTTAGTCATTCTAGGTTTATCCAGCCAACCACTCTTCAGTCATAAACTTACTTCGGCTGAAGAGTAACAAGAGTTAATTTAATCTAGCCAACCACTATTCAGCCATACGCTTACTTCGGCTGAAGAGTAATAAGAGTTAGTTTAATCCAGCCAACCACTCTTCAGCCATACGCTTACTTCGGCTGAAGAGTAACAAGAGTTGGTTTAATTCAGCCAACCACTCTTCGGCCATAAACTTACTTCGGCTGAAGAGTAACAAGAGTTGGTTTAATCCAGCCAACCTAGAATAAAATGTTTGGTTATTGTGACCAAACGTCCTGCAGCCTGGATCCTTATCCTGGGCTTAGGAGGGGTGTTGGTTTAATCCAGCCAACCTAGAATAAAATATTTGGTTATTGCGACCAAACGTCTTGCAGCCTGGATCCTTATCCTGGGCTTAGGAAGGTTCATAGTTGGTTATTCCGACCAACTATGTTTACAATGCTCTTAACTCACAAAAGTTACCCTTTACTGAAAACAATTATGTTGGAAATAATCGATTTGTTTTATTGAGAAAGTAAAAAATTACATATGCTTAAAAGAAAAAAAAACTAAAAATAATATAACTTGAGATTGGCAGTGTTCCATGGCCTGGGAATTGCTTTGCCGTCCTCATCTTCTAAGTGGTATGCCCCTTTGCCTGCTAATCCGACTACTTTGTAAGGTCCTTCCCAGTTAGGCCCTAGCTTTCTATCTCCTGGTACCAAGGTATTTCCCATCATTTTGCGCAGTACCCAATCTCCGATCTTGAACTGCCTTGGATGCACTGTTTTGTTATACTTTCTGGATAATTCTTGTTGGTAGGAGGCGATGTGAACCAATGCTCTATTCCTTCTCTCTTCCACAAGGTCAAGTTCCAATGCTATGGCTTCGCCATTTAAGTCTGGGTCAAAGTTTTCGCTTCGAATTATGGGGAGACCAACTTCTAATGGGATGACTGCTTCCATGCCATAAGCTAAGGAGAATGGTGTTTCTCCTGTTGATCGGCGAGGTGTGGTGCGGTAAGCCCATAAAACATGAGGGAGCTCTTCTGCCCACTTGCCCTTCGCTCTCTCTAACCTTTTCTTCAATCCATCCAAGACTACCTTGTTTGATGCCTCTGCCTGACCATTTGTTTGGGGATATGCCGGTGTAGAATTGTAGAACTCTATCTTGTATTCTTCACAAAAGCCCCAGAAAATCCTACCGTCGAATTGAGTGCCGTTGTCTGATATTAGTGCCTTTGGTATGCCAAATCGAGTGATGATATTCTGCCAGACAAACTTTTTCACATCTTTTTCCTTGATTGACGCCAAGGCTTCTGCTTTCACCCATTTTGTGAAGTAGTCGGTTACTGCAAGGAAGAACTTCCTGTTGCCGGGTGCTGTTGGAAGTGGTCCTACTATGTCCAATCCCCACATTGCGAAGGGCCATGGACTAGTTAGAGGTAGAAGTTCTCTGGCAGGTTGGTGTATTTGATGTGTGAACTTTTGGCATTTTTCGCACTTTTTGACATATTTCTCGGAATCTGCTTGCATGTATGACCACCAATATCCTTGCGAGATTGCTCTGTATGCCAGTGATCTTCCTCATTGATAGCTGTCGCATACACCCTCATGTATTTCGAACAGGAATGCTTCCACTTTGCTGGGGTGAACACACTTTAAGTAAGGTCCTGAGAACGACTTTTTGTACAATGACAAGGATGGAGAGAGCCAAAATCGCTGCGACTTTGCTCTTATTCTGTTGGCTTCTTTCTTTTTTTCCGGTAGGGTGCCGTCTTTTAGGAACAGTATGATGGGGTCCATCCAAGAAGGGCCTAACTCTACACAACATACCTCTTCTGCTTTGGGGTATTCTATGCTTGGTCTAGGTAGGTAGTCGATCAGCAATCGGTGAGGGATGTAGGTGTCTACCATTGAGGCGAAGCCTGCTAGTTCGTCTGCTCTGTTGTTTTCCTCCCTGCCGATTTGTTCTATCCTGACTACATCAAATTTTTTGACCTCTGTTCTGACCAACTCTTGGTACTTGGCCATCCTGTCATCCTTTGCTTCGTAGTCGCCAGATATTTGGTTTACCACCAGCTGTGAGTCGCTGTAGACCATTAGCTCGGTGGCCTTCATGTGGAATGCTGACTTGAGACCTGCAAGAAGCGCTTCATACTCCGCTTTGTTGTTTGATACTGGGAAGCCAAGGTTGATCGCCTGCTCCACTACTAGGCCGTTTGGAGAGATGAGGACTATGCCAAGCCCTACTCCATGCCGGTTGGATGCTCCATCCACAAAGAGCTTCCACATCTCTCCCACGAACAACTTCCAGCAAGTAGAGGGATCAGATGATGCCTTGGGATCTTCCTTGTTGCTGGTGTCTTCTTCAAGGTCCATGCTTGCTATCTGCCCCTCGCCATCTGGTTGTACCAAGTCTTGTTTTGTTGGTGAGTCTTGACTTGGTGTAGCATGGTTTGCTTTTTCCTTCCTTGCCTTACTCTGGTCTGCCTTGAGGCCTGACTGAGTTGCCAGTACTAGGGGTTGCGTTATTCCGACATCAACTTCCAGCCCTAGTTCGGTTGCTTTACCAGTCGATCAAGCGATATGATGACTTCTGGGGTGAATTCTGCGACGAAGTCTGCCAATGCTTGTGCCTTTATTGCGGTTCTGGGTTGGAACTTGATGTCGTATTGGCCCAACTCAACTGCCCACTTTAAGATTCGCCCAGAGAAGTTAGCCCTCTCAAACAGAGCTTTTAATGGGAAGGCTGTGAGGACAACTATAGTGTGGGCGTGAAAGTAGTGCGACAACTTTCTTGAGGCCATCATCAAGGCCAATCCCAGTTTCTCCAGTGGCAAGTACTTTGTTTCGCCGCCTAGTAATGTCTTGCTGACATAATAGATGGGCAGATGTTGGATTCCTTCTGTATGGACCAACACTGCGCTGATTGCATGCTGCGAGACTGCTAGGTACAAGAAGAGTTCTTCTCCAGGAATTGGATTTACAAGTAGTGGTGGAGAAGCCATGTATTCCTTCAAGCTTTCCAGAGCTTGGTCGCATTCGTCGTCCCATTCAAACTTGGCTTTCAGAGCATGGAAGAATGGTCGTAGTCTGTCTGACGACTGGCTTATGAATCGATTGAGCGCAGCGGCCATGCCGGTGAGATGCTGTACTTCTTTTACTGAGTTCGGTCTCTCCAACTCCTGAATTGCCTTGATCTGAGAATGGTCTGCCTCAATACCCCGGTTGGTCACCAGGAAGCCCAGGAATTTGCTAGATCCTGCTCCGAATGCACATTTCGACGCGTTGAGGCGTAACTTATGCTTCTTCAGGATCTCAAACATCTCACCTAGGTCTTTGAGATGGTCATTCTCATTCTTGCTCTTGACCACCATATCGTCGATGTAAGCCTTCATTGTTTTGCCTAACAATGGCTCAAACATCTTGGTGACCATTCTCTAGAATGTCGCCCCTGCGTTCTTTAAGCCAAAGGGCATGACCTTGTAACAGTATAGTCCTCTTGGAGTTGTGAAGGATGTCACTTCCTGATCTGGTTCATGCATGGCGATTTGATGGTAGCCTCTGTATGCATCCAGAAAGCTAAGTCGGTTGTGCCCTGCCGTTAGGTCGACCAGTTGATCTATCCATGGTAGAGGAAAGCTGTCTTTTGGGCACGCCTTGTTGACTGTTTTATAGTCGACGCTGACACACCACTTGCCATTCTTTTTAGGTACTACGACCGTGTTGGAGATCCAATTTGGGCAGTGCACCTCTCTTATCGCTCCTGCCTCCAGCAGGTTTCCTACTTCTTCCGCCACTATCTCGGCGTGGTGGAGTGCCGATCTGCGGGTGCGCTGTATGATTGGTCTGGCGAACGGGTGGACGTTGAGTTGGTGACAGATGAAGTTGAGATCAATGCCTGGCATGTCGTATGGTGTCCAGGCGAACACTTCGATGTTAGAGGTCAAAAATTCTAAGACCTCTAATCTCTCAGTGCTGGACAACGACAAACCGAGCAGAAAGAACTTATCCGGGTTCTTTTCATCCATTCTTATTTTTACCAAGTCTTCCACTGCTTTCTGGCTAGCCGCTTTGCCAATATCTGCGAATAGTTCATTACTCTCAGGTTCTTCCACCGAATGAACGTATCCTTTGGCGGCGCGGCTGCCATTCACTGTGATAAAGCACTGTTTTGACATGATCTGGTCTTCATAGACTTCTTCTATTACTCCGGTGTCGTTGGGGAACCGCATTACCTGGTGGTAGGATGACGCCACCGATCGCATGGCATGCAGCCATGTTCTGCCCAAAATGATGTTGTAAGTGGAGGGGACCTTCAACACCCAGAACTCCACTTGTTTTGTCACACTCCCTGCTCTGACTGGGAGGATTATTTTGCCGACGGGCCATTCTGGCATGAAGTTGAATCCGATCAGGGGAGATACGGTGGGTGCCAAGTCTTTATCATGTAACTTCAATTGTTTAAAGGTTTCGTAGTACATGATTTCACATGAACTACCCTGGTCAATCAGAATCTGCTTGACGTCAAAATCCTTGACTCGGATAGTGACGACCAGGGCGTTATTGTGAGGGCAATATATCCTTGCCAAGTCTTTATCTGAAAAAGACATGACATTCGTGGCCTCTGTCTTCCCCCTTCTTGATGGTGGGTTGGGCACTTAGCACTTCTCTTAAGTGCTCTGCCTTTTTAATTGATCCTCTGAGCTCACATACACGCTCAGGTTCGAAGACTCCATGCATCACGTTAATTACGCCTTGAGGTGGGGCGTCAATTGGCATACCATTGGGGTTATTATGGTCCTGGGGGGCTGGTTGCGCCCCTCCTTCGATGTATTTATCCAAGTGGCCTGCTGCCACGAACTCCTCCAAGTGCTGTTTTAATGGCGTGCAATTCTCAGTGCGGTGCCTATTTTCTTTATGGAAGGTGCACCGTGACCTGTCGTCGTAGTCCTTCTGAGCCTCGCCTAGCTTGGCTGGCCACTTGACAAAAGGCTCGTCTCGAATCCCACTAAGTATTCGGTAGATCGGTTTCTTGAATACCGTGGTTATGGTAGTGCGAACTCTCAACCATCTTTTGTCCTGGTCTTCTCCGTTGTTTTTTTCGCTACGTCCGTTTTTGCTCGGACGGTCTACCGTGTTGACCTTTGCTGAGGTCTTCTTTTCTGGTGCTGTGGTCGCGCCAAATTTTGCTTTGGCACGTGCGCCATCCTCTTCCACCCTGATGTGCTAATGCACTCTTTCCATCAGGGCTTCCATGGTGAGGGGCGGTGTTATGGTGATAGAGTCCCTTAGTCTGTTCTCAACTGGGAGGCCTCTTTTGTACTGCGCAATGGCGAGATTGGTGGGACAGTCCCCAATTTGGTTGAAGGTCTCCCAGTAGCGACTGTTATAGGATCTCAGGGTCTCCTTGTCACCCATGTCAATGGAGAGTAGCTGGTCGATCTCCACCGGGGTTTTAGTGTTTGTTCGGAACCTTGTTACGAACGCCTCTGCTAATTGTGCCCAAGAGGCTATGCTGCCCTCCGGAAGTTTCTCAAACCAAGTCAAGCCTAAGTCGCCAAGGCTAGATGGGAAGAGGATGCACATCAAGGCCTCGTTCCGTCGGTATACAGCCATGACCTGGCGAAAGTGGCTCAGGTGTGAGTAGGGATCCGTCTTCCCTTCGTATGTGGTGAATTTGGGCTGTAGGAAGCCTGATGGTAGGGGCGCATTCTCTATCACCGGAACGAACGGTGAGGTTTGTAGTCTCGCCAATGCCTTGTCCGTTGGTTCGTAGGCAGGGCGCGGTATTGGCATTCCTACCTCGACGCTTCCGTGCGTCCGAGGAGCCAACCGCTGTAAGGCAGAGACTCTATGCGGATCACGTGCCCTGGCGTCCTCCTTCCATCGTGCCTTCTCTTCTAGCACGGATCGTAGGTCAGACGATCTAGGCAACTCTATCTGCCTAGATCTTGTCTGGTGCGTATGCGAGGACCAATATGTGCTTCCTTCGGTGTATGACCTCTCAGATCTCGTCCTCTCAGACCTAGAGTGACGAGTTCTGGAAGATCTGGATTGCGTGTCGCCTGTCCTGAGGCTCTTGTTCTCCGCTTGAGAAGGTGTAGTATTCCTACTACGACTTTCTGAGTGGCGAGGGGACGTCTTGTTTGTGCACCCCTCTCCTGTCGTCACTTGATTTCCCTTTACCTGGCGCTTTAGAGTTTCCATGTCTGCCGCCATTCAACGTATCAACTCATCCTGCTCCTTGACGCGATCCTTCAAAGCCTGGGGATCAATCCTCCTCCTTTGTCTGTCTGGACTATGTGAACGGGAGTGATGAGGGCTGTTGATCTGCCTTCTTCCTCTCATATCCCTCCTGAGATTCTGCCTTTGTGGCTCCAAATCCCCCATGGGAGGGACAAGAGGTAGACCCTCACGCCTTGCACCTCCCTCTGGTATTTGTCCGTCAATGGCAGATTGTGGCAAATCTTCGTTGTGCGCCATTGATTCTAAAGAAGAAAAGCTTGATCAAGAGGTTTTGTTCTTGTCTGAATTCCCACAGACGGCGCCAATTGTACGGGAAAGAAATAAACCTTCTTGTATAATCCTGTTGATCAAGTCTGCGCTTCTCCGTACGATGTCGCTTTATCACCTGAAAACACAAACGTGAGCTAGCCGGCGGGTGTGTGCCGGAAACCTCTCCGATGCCTAAGTCAGTAAGCTTGATAAATAGACAATAGCTCTGTGTATTCAGAAAACAAGGTTGTGTTACCTCTCCATAGGTGATGCTTGTGAGCTTTTATAGGTTTCGAGTGGCACAATCCTAGTAGGACTTTTACTCCTCCATGTAGAATCCTCCTAGGATTCATACTCCTGAAGGATAATGCTTATCCCCCAACACCCCCTTCACTGCTTAAACCAAGTGAGATGGTTTTTTCATGGCCGAACTACAATACGACCGAAATAACATTGCCATACTATACAGGCAGGTATGGCCGATCTAACTGCTAGTTCGGCTCTTCCCTTCCTTGCTTCTATCCCGGCTGCGAATGCTAAGACCGAGCTATCCATAGAAGTGTCAAGCCGAACTAACTCAAACAGTCCTGAAGAAGGTTCTCTCATACTCCGGTTTAGAGGAGATGTCCGGGCTAATCCATAATATGCCGCAACCGAGCTACACCGTGCCTATCTGACAACCGAACTAACCGTAGTACTCCTTTGAACCGAACTAACCATAGTACTCCTTTTGACCGGTGTATCCATTGTCTTTCGTATTTGGACCTATCTCGGCCCAACACCCAACTCAGCCCAATTTATATATATAAATTACCCTCTCAACAAACAATGACATTTAGTCTCTTATATTTTTAGTGAGATTATTAATATTTATAGAATTATTATTAGAAAAATAGTGTCGTATTTTAAATTCATTTTGAATACATACGACAAATGACACATCATATTTAAGTGCCTCCCCCTTTACACTCTGTCCTTTTGTGAGTTGTAAAAAAATAAAATATGACATGTGAATGTTACTAATTTATCAATTTTTATAAATGGTCATTATAGTAAAAAACAAAAAATGAAAAAATACTTTTCAAAATAATATTAGCAAAAGAATAAAACAAGTTAAAATAAATTATAAATTATTATTATTTTTTTTAAATTGGAGAGGATCATGGAAGCGGGTGTTGGAGAGGATCATAACAACTATAGTAATGCATAACTCTTTGGTTACAGCCAAATTTGCGTTAGACAATAATATCACGAGTTCAATTAGTAATGTCTTCTTCTTTAACCCAACTAGCATCTAGTTGTGAAGTATTTGTTGCGTTGTACGTGCGCTGATCGAGTTTAGGACTTGTACGACTGACAATATTGTGATCTTCACATATGTTTATAACTTTCAAGTGGCGGAGAAATTGTGCGTTTGGATTATACGACAATATAGTCATGATTGTTTGAATAATATCAAGATGAAGTTGCGGACAAGACTGGCATTGGTTTCCTAGTTCGTGTTCGATGTCAAAAAAATAGAGTTGGAGATACTTGGGAGTCGTGTCCAGTGGATTCAAACAGTTAATGTAATGGTAAATTTGTCCTAGAGCTCGAAAGGTATACATGCCCCCTTTTTTTTTTGCATGCTACATTTGTATCAAGTTTAACACCCATAGATGTGAAAGTGAAAAGATCATTATATGAACAAATGTTTGCTCGCAAATGTTGGCACATCGTTGAAATTAGTTAGAAGGCGGTAAAGAATATGAGGTGGTTTGTTGGTATCAAGGCGTATTTCACCCTTGGAACAACAATAGCCTTTAGGCTCATATGCGAAAAACTTTGCATTGCAAAAGCGGCAGAATGATGGTTGAGGAAGAACAAAAGAGATCAGTGGTAGAGATGGAAGCACAAGGCGATTTGTAAGTGTTACCCGTGCACCTTCAAGAAATATTGATTACTATGTTTGTTATGTATGTAATGTATATATAGATATATGTATATATAGGAGATGTAAGATATATTTCATTTTATATACGTTGTGGCCTTGGACACAGAGAGGTTATTGAAGTAGTAATACATCGTTGTATCCCATCTGGATCAGTTATTATTTGTTGCGGTGTAACAGTTGATGCTGGTGTTATATATAATGTTAGAAAAAGCATTAGAGCAAAAAAATAAATAAAAATTAAGGGGAGAAAACGTGATTTTGTGTAGAATATTATCAAATAATAACCAAATTGTAGATAGGATGTACATTTCCAAGAAACATTAATAGTGAGGGGAGTTTTGTTCTATGTATGCATACTGAATAAAGGAAAGTGTTACTAGGGCTACTAAGTGTTGTAAGGGTCTGTTGTTAACTCTGGTGTGCTGGGGCTTCTAAGTGTGGCTCTGCTGGTCTGCTAAGGTGTTTTGGTGCAAGGGATTTTTGCTGTCATGTTTGTTGGGCTGATATGCTAGGGCTACCAATCTGTCTAGGCACTATGGACCTAATCTGCGGCAGTGTGGAATGCTGAAAAGGAGTTCACGTCAGTTGTGCTGCTCTGATGGTGAAAATGAGTAATTTTGTGCTATTTCTAGAGCAGTGTTATTTCTGGCGCAGTACTATTTCTAGTGCAATGCTATTTATGTTACAATGCTAATGGTTTCTTGGGCTTAAGGAGTGGGGCTTATGATTCTATTCCTAGTTGTTTCCTGCTGCTAACAGAAGGACTAGTCTTGGGGTGTTTATCTTGGGTGTTTTGTGTTTTTACTATCTTTGTCTCCTTATTCTTGGCTGGCCGATTGGATCCTCTCCAATCATGGGTGTAGTGCTAGCATATGATTGAGCTGCCTCTTCGGTGCCAACCTAGTTGGGATTGTTGTGTGGTTATGATGCTTGTTGCACCGCCCTTCTTTATTGATGTAAATTCTCTATTGTAAATTTTTCTTTATCAATGAAGTTTCTCTTTTGCTGATAAAAAAAAAAAAGTTGCTTACTGGTTGGAGCTGATTATTAATGAAGTTGTCTATAGTAGGAATGTGTTGCTCGCTTGATCCGTGAATTCGGGCCTAGAGTAGTTGGGGTGGATTCTAATAGGATGATAGTGTTAATAGTTATATTTAAGAAGCTTTACTTACAATGGTTACATGTGTTGGCAGAATAGCAAAAGAATGTATCGTTAGTAGGTAAATCAGATAGTCTTTGTAGTCTTGCCCTTGCACGATTGTCTTGCTGACGTTGAGATCTCATTCGTTTTTGTTCATTAATGAGGCGGTTGTAGTAAGCACGTTATTATAGAGGATTCTGTTCACGCTTATAAGCTGGAATAGGTTGAACAATTATTTTGTACGGTATAGGGTTTGTGTTTTTTTATTTATTTGTTTTATTTATTAAGCATACATTTTTCTTCGTTAATATGGGCTGCTAGGTTGAGTGATTGAGGAGGGCACATTATTAGTTGGGATAGAGAAGTAGATATTTTTGGTGAAAGTCAAAGATGATACTGATTTGATATATCTAACATGAATATAACATAATTTTAAATAGTCATTTTGATAAAGTAATGACTCGTTTGTTTGTGTTTTCAAATGTGTTGTACAATAGTTTATATGTAAGGCATGTAACGTACCTTTGGTGATACTACGAGAATAGAACAAATTGTTTTGCACAATAGCAAAGAGCAAATGTTGGTCTAGTTTTAAAGTGAATAAGCTTAAACAATGATTCATAGATAATCAAAAAGCGCAAATTTATTTTGGTGGAATTCATGAAATTTAATTTCATATGATAATGTCACATTGATTGTATACAAACATTAATAACAATAAGTCGGAAACAAGATGTGACATTTGCATGAAAATAACAAGAAATTAATTACAATCTAATATAGGCATAGTAGCAAAACAAAAGTGAAGTAGCAACTGAGGCATTCATGTTTGACTAGTGCTTTGATGGAGAGCAAGATAGAGAGAGTCTGTAACTAAACATAGATGACATTATCCATATTCTTATGTTGTTATAATTCATGAGAAGTTAACATATATACACTTCAACAATATACTAATCAAGATAGAAAGCTTATATAATTGAACATAATAGATTGAGTACGTATGCCTATTCTTCTGATAGCAAAAGTGATTATGTATTGAGAAGTCTAACGATGATTACACATTGGAAAGAGAAAGTAAATGATCAAACAGTGAGATTTGGTAATAATGACCTTAGCCACAATCATTACCAGAGCAGGTCTATATGACATTTTAATTTTAATTCTAAATTTGCACGAGCGACTTTTAATAAGTGAGTTACATCAACAATTATAGTTGTTTTTCAACGAAATTTGTTAGTATTACACTCTAATCAGATGCAAATTCAGCAAATTTCAAAATTTGGATAGGTTTATTGCACTTCATTCTTTAACCAATATTAAATGTCTCATGGGATAACATTTCTTTGAGGAACGTCATATTTTTTAAAATTATAAAATTGATTTCAATAGGTGAAATTTGTTTATCGCAAGGAATGAAAGAAAGTTTTTAATAAAACAACATAAGTGGCAAAATCTCTTGTATGTCTAACACTAAACTATAGACTGAAAGCCCCTCTGTGTGTATGCTTTCAATGAATGGTTAAAATCACAAATATCAAGGTTGGTTACCAATTAGCTATTACATTGCTATTTATACATAAAGATAAATGTAGCACAAATTGCTTTAAAGAACAAAACATAGACATCAAATCAGAATAGCATGCTGCATCACCATGCAAAGCAAGCAATGAGGAAAAACAACAATAGAAGCGGAATGTGTAGGAGGCCATTTCCTCTTTCATTGTACTTACAATGTTTCCCTAGTTGTTCATTATGTTTGTTAGTCACTATCCACACTTTCAAATCTACATTTCAATAGTAAAGTTGTTATTGCCAGAGAAAAGAAAATGAAGAATGTATGCATCAGTGTATAGATAGATACCTTAAAATTTCAATTTATATTTATCAGTTGTCATGGGGAATTGGGGCTGATGATACATAATCATTTAACAAACTACATATTCATTTGCCTTTCTAGCCAATCTATATTTAATTAATTTTTCATTCTGTGTCACGACCTTAACCTGCCCCTAGAAGTTAAGGATCATGACTGGCCAGTAATTATATATTATCTATGGCCTCATAGACAAATTCTAAAATATTTAAATAATATTGATGCCTAAAGTGGAAGCAAAACAAAAATCAACAATGTCTATTGAGCTGTGCATACATGATAAACTGAAATAATTAAAACAATTCATAAAACACTTTTACCATATATATACAAGACATATTTATACAACCCAAGATCACACATATAAGACTTGAAAAAACATAAAGCTTGACAAAAGCGAAAGCTAAAGGCTCAACACAGAGGCACATCTTTGGTCAACTTGACAAAACAGGCAAACTCCAATATATATAAGGGAGAGAGGTGAGCTAGAGCCCAATGAGTAATACCAAAATAAAGAGGTCAATGAATGAAGTCCATCATAATATAAAACATGTCTTATAATTCCAAAACGAATCTTATATCATTTTCAAAACAAAGCATTTGTCATATCTTATATTTTCAAATAAATCATATATCAAATTCAAATCGAACATTTGTCATATCAAAATCCATTAATCAAACATCATACGTGGTACATCCAATAGAGTAACAAAGGAGTTTGAAGGCCTAATCAAAGGGACCATAAAGGTCTAGCAAAGGAACCACTTGGGTCATTCATCAGAGATCTCTGTAATCGAATAATCAAAGGACCATGGTATTATTTTCCCCAAGCGAGGACCTCACTAAAGGATACCACAAGAACAGTTCAAAAAGGGACATTCATTCATTCATATAAGATAACATTTCAAAATATCATTTTTGAACAAGTCAAATACATTTGAACATATCTTTATAAAAATATTACTTAGAGTGGGCTTGAATAGATATTACTCCTCGAATGTCCAACCTACACAAAGCATATAACATACACATCGAACATTAGATTACTCTCTTGGTCGAATCTTACTTTTTTTTATATCATTCTTCTTAAATAAACTGAATCCTTACTTTGTTTCTTTAACCAATTAACTTATGTTGGTTCTTAGCTTATTGATCCTCAATGAGTCATAATTCATGTCTAAGAATACTCGAAAAGAGATGAGGATGAAAATACGAACAAGATGCAATTTTTCAAAACATGTTGAAAATGCCTAACCGTTCATGCCATCACTTGGTCGTGCGAGCGGACTGGAAAACATGCGGTGAGTTCATTCGAACCACCAATTGGTTGCTCGAGTGATCTGTAAAGACTGCAAAAGTTCTAGGAGCTCGCAAAGTGCACTTGAGCCACCACTTTGTCGCTCGGGCAGTCTATAAAAATTTTAGGTCTCCAAACTGAAAATTTGAGCTTCCAAATAGCATTTCAAAACTTGGGGTCATGCATGGTTTACTTAAAAACATGAAAATGCTTTGGAAAACTCCAAGACATGATCATTTAGAAATTATTTACTCAAAACCTCATCAATTTTCCAAACCTTGAATTAAATCTCCATGCATGCAAAGATTTTTCAACCTCTTTTTTCTTTGAAGAACAAAACATGAAATTGAGAACACAAATCCATGAATTTTCTGAAATTTGGTGCAATTTAAAAGCTTTCATGCATGCAAGAATTCAAAATCCAAACCCAAAATGATGAAATCAAAATTAACTTTCATGAACATGCATATAACCCATTTTTCTAACAAAATCCAAGAGATTGATTTCAAAGCATCCTTAATTTCAAGTGTAATATACAAATTCTACATAAATTGAACATAAACTCCATACATTACGCTTTAATTTCAAAAAGTAGAAGTTATTTCTCTCTAATTTCTCTTATTTTTCCTTTAATTCCCTTAGCTTCTTCTCCTTCTCCAAAATCTTGAACTTTTCTCTCTCTCTCTCTCTCTAGGACTTGGGCTCTCTTTCTACAATGAAACTCTCCAGCACAAATCTTTCTCTAAGTTGAGTTCTCTAACTTTCATTTTCATATGTTCTCTCCAGCAAAACAAATGGGATCAATCCTCACCTCTCTTATTCATATACAAATACAATTGAAGACTCAGTAAGGTTCTCACATTCTTTAGAACTCTCTCAAATTGCTCCAACATAGGTGTATCTTTGAGTAGAATTAAATTAGTTGCTAATTACCTACTAGTTTAATTAATTACTTCTTAATCTTAATTAATCTTGACTAGCACACAACTTAATTAATCATAATTTCCAAATAACTCAATTAGTGTAATTAACCTTAATTAAGGCCTAATTAACCATAGTTAAATTCATCAATTTGAATCAAATTTTTAATCAAATTCCCAAAAGGCTCCAAATATTAAACTAAACTTATTGAGCTCATCAATTTTAGTTTCTCAAATCATTAAAGCCTTCAATTTCTGATCAGAATCAAAATTCCTGTCAATAAATCACATATACAAATTAAACACCTCGAAAGTAAATCCAATTCAGAATAATCACAATTCCTAATCCTTATAACTTGATTAATTTCAATTAGTACTCGATTAATCAAATCTTAGAATCGAATATTTAATTAAACTCCCATATGGTTTCATACATGAAATGAAACTGATTTGACTTATCAATGCCATTTAGGCCTTCAATTCCTAATTTTGAAATAAATTCTTAACAAAGTCATATACGAATTAGACTCAATAATGCTCATCAATTCCTCAATTAAATCAGCATAATAGGCAATTAAAATTCAAATCTCCATAATTAATTAAATATAGAATACTATGCATGGTGGGATTGTCACAGTTTCTCTCCCTTAGGAAGTTTGGTCTTCCAAACTTATGGCACTTGTACCAAAAACAAATCTGATATCTCTGCCTCATTTCATTTTTCTTTTCTCAAATAATTTCTTTTCCATTTAATTTTCTTCACACGAGTTCAACTTATTTCCAAATCATTTAACGGTTATTAACCCAAATTGGTGATTCATCATAGTTAGTATTGTCATCCCAAGCTATTCCGTAATGATCAATAATATAAAGTGGATCTCGAAGTTAGCCTCATAACATCAAAACATAAAACACATTAATCACTAAAGTACTGTTCTCATCAATCACATAACTCATATACTTCTATTCACATCAATCAAATAACTCATACACTTCTGTTCATCTAGTCACATATCTCTAAATATTCCGCATAACTCTAAATAATCGGAAATTAGTTTCGAATGATGTCCATGATCCTTCTTATTATTTTATTTTATAAATCAACATATTTTACTATTGTCATCCCATATGAAGTCTTGAAAATAAGTTAAACATTCAATGCAACATCAATAACAAAATTAAGTTCTCGGTCCACTAACTCCCTAGCAATAAATATATGGACATTTGTTCCTATGCAATTCATAAACTGTCATTAACAAATCAAATAGGGTGGGGATTTACTCCATTAGTTCCATGAGAAAAGTCATTCAATGTCAAAGATCAGACACAACTCGTTTAGGCATATGATCAATGTTTGCTTAGTAGGTAGTAAGTCTATTCATACTCAACATTACATCCTAATGATTCGTACCCAAGGTATTGAGTCATATACATAATGTAGCATTCCCAAATAATATAAATCCTCTAGATGATGAAGAAACATTAATCACACAATAATGACCTCAATGATCTATTCATCTTATACATAAATAGTTTGAAACGAAATAATGGGTCTTGAATAAGTTATCATATAGAAATTTTACTCACAAATAGTAAAGGTACCCAAAATAGCGGTCTTAGTAAATTAAAGCATTCTCGTTCTAATTATCTTAACAATCTCGAATTAAGTTCCAAATATTCAAGCAACTGAATTCTAAATTACCAATAATCAATCCAGACTTACATAAATATATCAAATTCTGACTTAAGACTTCTAAACATATTTCATTGATCTCCCCAAAAAGTACCAACCTTCAATCGAATTTGTCTGACTTGATGTATCCTTTGTTTTTGGACAATCTTTCACTTGATGCCCTATTTTTCCACATCTAAAGCACTCTCCTGTAATTCGATGACATAACTACCTATGAGGCATTTGACACATTGGACATGTTGGAGTAGGCTTACTTCTTTTATGACCTCGTTTAGGATTGCTTGTCTCTCCTACCACAAAATTTTCATACAAATTCTTTGGTTCTTTGGTTGATTTCACACTTAGCTTTTTCTTTTGATCCTATCATTTCTCATGACATGATTGCATAGCTTTCGTCATATTTTCTAGTACTTCTACTTTGTCTAATCGCTCCGACAATGATTCAACTTCCACTTCATTCTTATTTTTCACCATTGTTTCCGATGGACACAAGACAAAGATTAGTAGCACTTAGGGTAATATCAATTAACTTAGAATATAACATCATATAATTAACCATAAGACAATCATACAAAGACATTGGTAGGGTAACTTATTCATTCCCATGGAATTTACCGAGAATTTTCGATTCGAAGCTACGTCGGTTGAACGTGATTCCAATTGCACTTTCAAGGTCATTCAACAAAGGTATGAGACTCTAAGGTTCAAGAGTTCATACAATAGGTCCCTCATTAAATCAACATACCATCTTACATATCAAACACTTATATTATTCATAATCACCATAATTCCACACACTTCATTGGTCATCAAATACCTCAATTTTCCCAAATATTTTCGTTGTCTAATTTTACATATAAATCATTTGACTTCCATGGCTTCCATCAAAGATTCAAATTCCTCACCATAACATATTTCCACAAGTCAATATACTTGTAATCACCAATGTTCTAGTCAAAATTATGATCTCCCTATAACATCAAAATTCCACAATAACTCTTAACTCTTAGTCCCAATACTAAACTTTTATTACACAAACACATATATATATATATTCTTGAATGCATAACTTGTCACTTACTCATTAGATGCATGCAACTTAAATTCATTCTAAACATTCTAATGCTCAACGAACACGTGTGCGAGATATTAACTCGTGCTCTGATACCACTTTGTCACGACCCCAACCCGTCCCTAAAGGTTAAGGATCATGACCGGCCAGTAATCATAGATTACCTACGGCTCAAAGACAAAATTCCAAAATATTTAAATAATAGCAGGGCCTAAAGCAGAAGCAAAACAAAAATCAACAATGTCAATTGAGCTGTGCATACATGATAAACTAAAATACTTAAAACAATTCATAAAACACTTTTACTATATATATACAAATACAAGACATATGTATACAACCCATGATCACACATATAAAACATGACGAAACATAAATCTTGACAAAAGCGAAAACTAAAGCCTCAACGTGGAGGCACATCTTTGGTCGGCATGACAAAATAGGCGAACTCAAAGCAAACTCTGAAACTGATCTTCCTGATACTCACCAACATATATATAAGGGAGATGAGTGAGCTAAAGCTCAGTGAGTAATACCAAAATAAAGAGGTTAATGAATGAAGTCCATCACAATATAAAACATGTCTTACAATTCCAAAATGAATCTTATATCATTTTCAAAACAAAGGATTTGTCATATCTTACATTTTCAAATGAATCGTATATCGAATTCAAATTGGGCATTTGTCATATCAAAATCCATTAATCAAACATCATACATGTTACATCTAATAGAGTAACAAAGGGACTCGAAGGCCTAATCAAAAGGACTATAAAGGTCTAGCAAAGGAACCATAAGGGTCTGTACAAAGGGACCATAAAGGTCTAGCAAAGGGACTACTTGGGTCATTCATCAGAGATCTCTGTAATCGAATAATCAAAGGGCCTTGGTATTGTTTCTCGTAGGCAAGGGCCTCACTAAATGATGCCACAAATACAGCTCAGAAAGGGACATTCATTTATTCATATAAGGTAACATTTCAAAATATCATTCTTGAACAAGTCAAACACATTTGAACATATCTTTATGAAGATATTACTCACAGTGGGCTTGAATGGATATTACTCCTCGAATGTCCAACCTACACAAAGTACATAACATACACATCGAACATTATATTACTCTCTTAGTCAAATCTTACTTTTCTTATATCATTCTTCTCAAATAAAATGAATTCTTACTTTGCTTTTTTAACCAATTAACTTATGTTGGTTCTTAGCTTATTGATCCTCAATGAGTCATAATTCATGTCTAAGAATACTTAAAAAGAGATGAGGATGAAAATACGAACAAGATGCAATTTCTCAAAACATGCTGAAAATACCTGACCGTTCAAGCCATCACTTGGTCGCTCGAGCAGATTGGAAAACATACGGTGAGTTCACTCGAACCACCAATTGGTCGCTCGAGCGGTCTGTAAAGACTGCAAAAGTTCTAGGAGCTTGCAAAATGTGCTTGAGCCACCACTTGGTCGCTCGAGCAGTCTGTAAAAAATATGGGTTTCAAAACTGAAAGTTTGAGCTTCTAAACACCATCTCAAAACTTGAGGTCATGCATGGTTTACTTAAAAACATGAAAATGCTTTGGAAAACTCCAATACATGACCATTTAGAAATTTTAATTGCTCAGAACATTACCAAAAGCCTTTAATTTAGATTCATTTTTTTTAAAATTTTTTAATTTTTACAAATATTTATTACCCTTGAGTAATAGAAACATAATAATACATGTTCTCTTCCTCAATGAATACAACAATAGCAATAATACATGTCAAGCTCCCATTATGAAGCTACAAATAGATAATTACAAACGTTAAGATACATTATTCATTTCCTTCACATCTACAATGAAATTACACACAAGAGATTCATGAATTTCATAACTCCTCAACTAATGAGTCTGAATTCTCTTCCTGTAAAAAAAAATGAAACAACGAGGGATGAACACTAATGCCTAGTAGGAAATCTCATAGTTCTAAAGCAATAACTATCACATAGATATAAATGATCATGCATGCGTGGTGATACCATATAGTAGGGTGACGTTTTGTAAATTCAAAATATTATACGTAGAGTATCCTTTTCTTAAAATTTTATTTGAACATTTAAGAAAATTCCCTGCCATAAATGTTGTCTCTCATGATTAGGAAGCCAAAAATTCTCTTTGAAAATAAGTACACTTAAGAAAGAATATCATCTTAAATTTATTAACCCGATTCCAAATTATTCCTCATTTCATTTCTATTTTTCCCTTATACTATTTTCAATTACTATAACTCCATAACATCAAAATCCAAATTTCCTTTGTATTCAAAAAGACAATCCTCATACACTCAACTCCCACTTGTCTAATAATTAAATCACATTAATGTTTGCTATCTCAATTAGAGTTCAAACATAACACAAGAATAACAATCCCTTTTTAATTCAATTTCTCAATTATTTACTAAACAAAACTCATAATCTTCCCTTATAGTCACAAGCAATCTATTGAGTTCATCATCACCAACTCCTAATCCAAATTACCATTTCATTTTCCACTTTTTCAAATAATTTCACATCAAATACCGGATCCATTAACAGGTCATCTCCTTGAGTCACACGCTTTACCGGTCACAAACCGGAAGGAATGTGGAACCTCACGCTTTACCGGTCACAAGCTGGAAGGAATGTGGAACCTCACCTTTTATTAGTCACAAGCTGGAAGGAATGTTGAACCACAACATACCATACGTTTTACCGGGCGCTACTCCAGAAGAAAGGCGAAACCTATTTCCAACGCCACGCTTTGCCGACTCAAAATACGGCGGGAAACGGACCCCAAGGTAACATCACAATCCATCATTATAATTAGTGGGCAATCCCAACACATCTTCCATTATTTCCGTAACACATTAGTTCAATACACATCCACCATATGTTAAAATTCCATTTACATAACAAATACACAATATATGTTCCACGACCTTCTCTATTATCCATCAAATCATTGATCATTTTTGCCACAAAAATATAACAGCACATCCATAGAGGCATAAAGATTCATCTTTAAAGTGTTCACAATTCTTAGGTTCAAACTATTTCTTTACTTTTTTATATTATTATCAAGTCTTCAAATTCAATTTTTCACAACACATTGACTATCAATTATTACCCAAGGCTATAAATTAAATCTCCAATATTAATTTCTTTAATACAACTCCTTTATATAACATCGTCATATTTCACAATCTCCCATCTATCATTACTCATACTCGTCTTAACCAAACCTAGACTTAATACAATCTAACATAACTTAATGAAATTCAACATAACACAATAAAATTCTTAAATATTCACTTCATCATTTTATCACAAATCTTATATCATCTATACCATTAAAAATTCATTCACCCAAATTTGGTTTCATATTATGACATAATTTAAAAGATCAACAATAAGAGTTCAATCGCAACTTTTACATATTTCAAACACTACCAAAATTCAATTAAACTTGTATATGTGCAATTTAACATCTCAATTCATAATACTGCTTTTAAATTAAGCAAAACCATCATCTATCTTTATGAACCAAACTGGGATTTTTAAGAGAAATTAAAGCTTTTTACAAAAATACTTTTTATTTTAACTCTTTAATTGTTTATACACCCAAATTCATAACTCAAAATCATAACCCAACAAGTAAACCCCAACTCTTCAAACCCTAAACCCCCAATCTCATGATTTATCACAATATGCTTAAAAATATAAATTTTGTATTTATATAAGAAAATACCACAAATCTATCTATAAATGAGAGTGTTAAAGGAGAATTAGAAACCCCTACCTCAAGGATCAAGCAAGAAAGCAAAGCTTCAAGAAGAATCTTTCACAAATCCAAATTTCAATCGGTAGAAAAGTAAGATCTTCAAGTCTTATTCACTTTTTGGTAAATGAAAGGTATTTGGGTAAAAAATCTAGGGTTTTTCAGACTTAGGATGAGAGGATGCAAAAGAGAAAAGAAAAGTAGAGAGAATGATTTAGAAAATCACTTTTAAATTGCTGAATTCGCGCAGTCCGCTCAAGCGCCACTTTATACGCTCGAGCACACTTGCTTCCGGCACAGATACTAAAACTTTAAACGGGCATAACTCTCTTATCCGGACTCCTTTTTAGGTCGTTCTTGTGTCCCAATCAAAGCCCTGGAAACAAGCTTTCCAATGGTTCTAGTCTCACACCCAAATTCAAAGTATAGAAAAATAAAAGGGAAAAAAAGTGATGGTTGTTCATAGAAAAATTATTCGAATCAAAGTTTTTGGTCCAATTTTACTTTGCCATCATGTTACTAGTTCGATCAATGTCCCAAAATAAAATAAGGAGGGTCCAAAATACAATAATAAAAATGTCAAGAGCAATTCCACTAGTCCCAAAAATTCAGACTCAACCAGGCAGATAGCTCGAGCGTCCAATCTTGCACTCGAGTGAACGGAGCAACAAAGCCGACCTCTCGAGCGACCACTCCTACGCTTAAGCAGAAATTCACAACTCTCAAAATCTCGAATAGACTGCAAAAGTACTGGAAGCCTCACAAGACCGCTCGAGCAGAGGGAAAAATTCTGGGGTGTTACAATTTACTCAAAACATCATCAATTTGCCAAAACTTGAATTAAATTTCCATGCATGCAACGATTTTCCAACCTCTTTCTTTTTGAAGAACAAAACATGAAATTGAGAACACAAATCTATGAATTTTCTGAAATTAGTTGCAATTTAAAAGCTTTCTTGCATGCAAGAATTCAAAACCCAAACCCGAAATGATGAAATCAAAATTAACTTTCATGAACATGCATGTAACCAATTTTCTTACAAAATCCAAGAGATTGATTTCAAAGCTTCCTTAATTTCAAGTGTAATATACATCTTCTACATGAATTGAACATATATTCCATACCTTAAGCTTTAATTTCAGAAAGTAGAAGTGATTTCTCTCTAATTTCTCTTGTTCTTCCTTAATTCCCCTAGTTTCTTTCTCTTCTCTAAAATCTTGAACTTCTCACTCTAAAGATGAGCTCTCTCTCTCTCTCTAGGACTTGGGTTCTCTTCCTACAATGAAACTCTCCAGCACAAATATTTCTCTAAGTTGAGTTCTCTAACTTTCATCTTCTTATGTTCTCTCTAGCAAAACAAATGGGATCAACCCTCACCTCTCTTATTCTATACAAATACAATTTACGACTCAGCAAGGTTCTCACATTTTCTAGAACTCTCTCAAATTACTCCAACATAGGTGTATCCTTTGAGTAGAATTAAATTAGTTGCTAATTATCCATTAGTTTAATTAATTACTTCTTAATCTTAATTAGGCTTGACTAGCACACAACTTAATTAATCATAATTTCCAGATAACTCAATTAGTTTAATTAACCTTAATTAAGGCCTAATTAACCATAGTTAAATTTATCAATCGAATCAGATTTTTAATCAAATTCCCAAAAGGCTCCAAATATTAAACTAAACTTATTGAGCTCATCAATTTTGGTTTCTTAAATTATTAAAGCCTTTAATTTTTTATCATAATAAAAAAATTTATCAATAAATCACATATACAAATTAAACACCTCACAAGTAAATCCAATTCAAAATAATCACAATTCCTAATCCTTATAACTTATTAACTTCAATTAGGACTCAATTAATCAATTCTTAATTTTAATAAACTGAATCGAATATTTAATTAAACTCTCATATGATTCAATACATGACATTAAACTGATTCGACTTATTAATTTTACTTTCTTAAGCTGTTTAGGCCTTCAATTCCTGATTCTGAAATAAATCCTTAACAAAGTCATATATGAATTAGACTTAATAATGCTCATCAATTCCTCAATCAAATCAGTATAATAGGTAATTAAAATTCAAATATCCATAATTAATTAAATATAGAATACCATGCTTGGTGGGGTTGTCAAACTGTGAGTTGCATTAAACCTAGTATTGCAACTCCCTTCTTTGGGGGCATGCGGACAGTTTTTTTTTTTCTCTTTTTCTTTTTAGTTTTTATTTTTCCCTTTTCATTCATTTTGTCTGCTCTTTTGAGTATAACTTGCATTATTTTAACATGGACAATGTAGTTGCTGCCTAGCAGTATGTTCACTTTGCATATCAACAATAGTTTACTATGGACAAATGAAAATATATATTCTCTCTCTCTCTCTCTGAGATGAGTATGCTTTCTCATATTTTCTGTATCATAGTTTTTTTTAGGCTACGTGATCAACATATTCCTTAATTCATCAGGTTTCTTATCTAAGTGCTCTCTCTCTCTCTCTCTTTCTGAGATGAGTATACTTTCTTATATTTTTTGTGTCATAGTTTTTTTTAGACTACGTGATCAACATATTCCTTAGTTCATCAAGTTTCTTATCTAAATGCTCAGGAGTGTCATTATTTTGATCATTTTTTAGTATATGAGATGATGCATGTATGTTGGAAATGTCCACACACCGGTTACAAATCCCCTTCTTCAGGAAGTTTTCTCTAGTACTGGTCCTATTGAAGGATGCAAGCTCATTCGAAAGGAGAAGGTGTAATTTCATCACTCAACGAATCATCTTTTTCTTCATGGATGGTCTATAATAGGCTAATCTATCTTTTGAATGCTATCTTGTTAGGATAAATTCAATTGAGTTTTATTTGTATTAAATATGCAGGAGTTCTCAATTCCATATAGTCCATACTGTGTCAAGCACCATGTAGAACTCATAAAACTTTGGCTTTCACAAATCTATACCCAAAAAGATGAAATATATTGGAATCTCTTAGAGAAGAAACCAAGGGAAAACAGAGCATGAAAAGATTCAACTCCTTAAAAATGAAAAGAAGACACTCATGATTAATGAGCAGTGTTTCTTGCATACGTTAATTTAGTTTTGGGCTATCTTCTTCTATTAGGGCTAATGGTTTGGTATTAAAAGGGATTTTGATTTCTCATGGTTTAATTCTCATTCTCATTTTCACTTTTATTTTGTTTTTTATAAGGATTACTTCGTCGTTTCAATTGATCATATTTGTTATTTTTTTTATTTTTTATTTATTTATTTATTTTTTCTGTTTTTTAGTGTTCCACTGCTTCACAAATTTATTTGTTTTTGAATTTTTTTTTTTTTTTTTTGGAACTCATAAAATAGCAATAAGTGTAGTTAGGAATCCATAAATCTAATGCATATTAAAAAAAAAAGTACATGTTTTGACATAACATTACAAAATTTTTTGGTGTCGCCATATCAAAATTTGTTTTTGATTAATATATGTTGTGTTCAATACTATATTTAGTTTATATGCTCCTAGATTCACTGATAAAAGAGAGGTGTTGTCTATAGCCCTAGTGAAATGGCGTGGGTGTAGGTGAGTACAATATGGCATGGAGGCAAGTTTTTCATCGTGAATGGTATGGTTCACCCTTTGCTCTTAGCCTTTTGCTTGGGCTTGGGTTGAAATCTCAATACTAATAGTACACTTGATTTGCTACAATATAAGTTGCTTTTAATAACATGTGTTTGCAGCATTTTTCCCTACAAAATGTTGTAATTTACTAACATCCATAGCATTTTGTTTACAAAAGCTATCAGAAATTATAATTAATAGAATTATTTTTTAACTAACTTGTAAACCCAACATATTATGGCGTTTCAAAAATGTGAGCCCAACTATTAAATAGGATAGCTCAATCTCCTTTTGATCATATTAGTGGAAATTGTGCTTTTTCCTTCTCATGAGCAGCATTTCCCAAGTTGGAGATGTAGCTCATCAAACTGGTATTTTTTGTTCTCATAAACCAATTTCGTATTTTATCTGAGCACTTGTTTGTCCTACCTAATCAATCGTTTTTAGTGTGAACAGAACCCATCAATCATGGTACTTTATTTATTGAAATCTCTTATTCCATGTAAAAACATTTTTAACTAAATCAAAAATAGACTAAAGTCAATTGAGCTATCCTACGCTTCACTATATCTGTTGTCTTATGTAATGCTCTGAAAATATTAACAACAGATACCCTCTTGATTCTCAACAGATAGTCTCAATCATTCAATATCAAGATCATTTCCAAAACTAATATTCATTCATTGATTTCTTTGAAATATTACAAAAGACGTCACATGTATTGATACATTCATTAATTATAGATTATGAATCTATAACATGTGACAGATATAAATAGACACAAAAGAAATAAAGATAATTTATGCTCTAATGGCTACAGATTTCCAAGATGATAATTGGTTACAACAAAAGTGGATCGATGCCCAATACAAATAAAAGCCCTAGGTTTGTACAAAAGATATTCACATAAAAAAATAGAATGAGCATTCAGCTCCATAGTCCTCCTAAGCTAACCCATTGGCAGAAGCATATCATCAACACTTGAAAGTTGTTTTCCACGTAAGGTGAACTAAAGCTCAGTAGATATAAGTGTAGTGCTCTGTATGATGCTTAACAAAGCCATATGGTGAATGCACATGAATTCCATTTACCTAAAACAATACATTTTCTCTTTCAAACAATGCAATGCCATGTTTACAATTCAATTTATAAATCGTTACTTCCAAAACAAAAAATAGGGCAGTGGATACACACATTAGAAGTTTCTAGATATGTGTCTGCCAGTAGGCTATACAAGCACTATCAAAGCCATTTTACTGGTACAAACCGGAAGGATCGACACTTAACCACGCTGGTTTCTGCACTTTCACCAATGACACATATGCCAACATAATAATAAACCACAATCACACCCTCTAACCAGATTCACTAAGGTATTCACCCATTTTTCTCAAAATGATACATTTTCAATGTATAAATATGAAACAAGTGTCCAAATGCAATGCATGAGTGAATGGTTTCAATTAACCTAGTTCTCATACAATTTCTATAACAATCAATGATATCCTTCAGCGATAGCTAAAATAGGTATTTTTATTCAAAAGATAAATTTCAAGCAACAAACATAAATTCCTAAATTTCAATATAAGAGTTACAAAACATGTTCAACTCATCTTCCTAATCAAATATGAATTAGAACAATATTCCACAATCCTATCATTTTCCACCTTTGTTCCAAACCACCTTTGTTCCAAACCAATAAATCCCAAAGATTCATAATATTTCAAACCACATCTGTTTATTTCAAAAGCCTCATTTAAGAGAAATTCAATAATTTCCAATACTTTTCATCCACCAAAACATTTCATTTAAACCTATCACAAAAACCCCTCTTTTATAACCTAATTAAAACCCCAAATTAAGCCCAAACCCAATCCAAAACTCTCAAAATACTACTTTATTCAAGAGAACATAATGAAGCTAAGTACCATGCAAAAACATTTGAAGAAATTCCTACCTCGAAAAGCAGAAAAGGGGAGGAACACAACCCTAAATTTGATGGTGACAGAAACCCGAACTTTTCAAATTAAAAGAATTACCTCATCGCGCTCTATTTGTTGTCCCAAAGCACCAAGGTGGCGAGATTCATGGATTAAAGTAGATGGGAAGTTTTAAGGTAGAAAAAATATATATATATATATAGGGAGAGAAAGAGAGAGAAATTGAATTCAGATACTTTAGAGAGAGAGAGAGAGAGAACTCAATAAAGTGAAAGAAAATATCATTTCCCGCAGCATTATACAAATAGACTGCTTGAGCGACCAAAACACCGCTCGTGCGTTAGACACAGAACATTACTTAAGCGACCAAAACTTGGCTCGAGCAAAGAAACCAAACTCCCATAATATCAACCCTACAAAACAGATCACTCAAGCTGCCAAAACACCACTCAAGCGAAGAATAGAAACTCTCAATATTTTAAACAGCAAACAGACCGCTCGAGCGAAGAACGACCCCCTCCCAGATGTTCAGATTGCAAACACTAAATCTAGGAGAAATCAAAGACCGCTCGAGCGACTAACTCACGGCTCGAGCAAACCTAATAGCAAACGGGCAAAATTTCCTCAAAAATACTAAGTCCCAACCTGTTCAGAACACAACCTAACAAACCCCAAACTCAGCTCAAATGATTTATAGAATTGGAATAGATATAAACAACAACAATAAATACAAAACTCAGAACCATGGAGTATAAAAGAATTAGGCCTTAACTTGGGCCACTATAACCTCCTTCCTTTAGGAAATTTTGTCCCCGAAATTGAACTATGTCAATAACAACATCACCATACCATCCACAACAATTATAACTCATGCCCAACACTATAAAATGCATAACAACTCACTCAACACACATTAATCTCTAATCTCCAAAATATATTCACAATGTTTATACATTGCAACACAATACGAAATTAAACTAATTAAGACAATACTTATCACTTATTATGACAACAGTTATAATTCATTAAGATAATATTTACCATTCAATAACATAGTACTTATTATTCGTTCTGATTCTATATTTACTACTCATTGTGACTCTCATTATCATTAAACACCTACCACTAATTGAGACAATACTTGCAACTCATTCAGACAATATTTACCACTCATTATAACTCTATTTACTATTTATTATAGCAAAAATTACTAGTAATTGAGACAATACTTATCACTCATTGAGATAATGCTTACCATTCATTCTAATTCTACTTACCGTTCATTCAAACAATATTTACCAATCATTGTGACTCTATTTATCATTGGGAAAAATCCTCTTTACCTCCTTGTGGTTTAGGCCAGTTGCACTTTACCTCCTATCGTTTAGAAATAGCCACTTACCCCTCTTGTCGTTTTGGATTTTTTTGCAAAACTAACCCCATTAACAGCTTGTGTTGAAAAGTCACAATCGCCCTCATAGCAATACAAAAGGAAAAGGGTTTGTTGGCTTTATTTTAGATTCACATATTTTTGCTTGGAACCTTAGGTCAAGTACTTCCCTTGCCCCCATTTTGCTTGATGAATAACTTGACATCTACAAAAATTTCAAAAATAATAAATAAATTTATAATTAAATCAATTACTTAGAAGTTAACAATAACAATCATACTATATACATATATGACTTCCAAAATTTAAAATAATAAATAATAAATAATAAATAATAAATAAATAAATAAATAAATAAACTCTAGTCAGGAAATCAACAAAAGTGAGAACTATTTTATGCTTCATCATAAAGTTTTTGAAATTTGCAATTAAATAAATTACTCAAAAGTTAACAATAATAATCATACCAAATTATAATAATCTAAGATTTAAAATAAAATAAAATAATAAATAAATAAATTATAGTATCTCACATAGATATCGTCTTTTAGGTGGGTTCCAATGTGTGGATTTGTTCCAATGCATTGTTTCATTATATAGGAATAAATAGGGTTATTTATTTGTAATTAGTTTTGGAGGAAAACAATCATTCTTCAACACACTTGCATAATCAAAATCTGTGAAGTCGGATGGAATAGCTAATGGCATCAGTTTGGTCCAAAACCACAAGAAGAGTAAGTGGCTATTTCCAAATGATAGGGGTAAAGTGCAACTGGCCTAAACCATAGGGGGTAAAGAGGATTTTTCCCTTTACCATTTATTATGGCAATATACTTAACCACAAATTGAGATAATGCTTACCACATAATATGACTATTTATCACTCATTGAAATAATACTTACTATTAATTAGCACAATATTTACCATTCATTTTAATTATACTTACCAATAATTCCGACTCTACTTACGGTTTATTATGGCAATGCTTACCGCTAATTGAGAAAATGCTTACTACTTACGAAGATAATTCTTATCATTTATTAGCACACTTATTACTTGGTTTGATTATAATTACCATTCATTGTGATTTTACTCACTACGTTTTTATAGCGATTCTGGTTTAGACCCGATTCATTAGCTGTTTTGGATCCGGATCTCATTGTCTTATATAGTTGTTCAAGCCTTGTTTCCCCTCATTTCTCTTTGAGTTTGGCTTTTGGGATGAATTGGTTAAGTTTGGAACAAGTTGGTAGCTTGCTTTTCAAACTGTTGCTACCTAGAAATTTCCTTCATCGCTTGAGCGACACTTCTTGGGTGTTGGCATTTTTCGCTCACGTAGTATATTTCTTGTGCTCAAGCGATGTTTGCTTGAGCGAGCCTTCTTGTGTTCGAGCGGTGGCCCTCTGTCTGTAAAACTTCTAGGAGTTGGTATTCTTCGCTCAAGCGAAGATTCTTGTGCTCGAGCGGTACAACTTATTGTGTGTGGTCGCTCGAGCGATCTATGCGTATATCAGTTCATAAACAACCATTTTTGAGTCACTTTTTCATTTCTCTCTCTCGCTAAACATTTCAAGACTCTAATTTCTCTCATTTTCTCTCTCAAACTCATCTATTTCCCTCGAATACACTTAGACTCGTCATTTTTTTTCACTTGTGCCCCTTTGTTAAAAAAACAGAGCTCGACGAGGGTTTCGTTCTAATCAGAGCAAAATTCATTTTCGACGTCCTTGATTTTCCTACACTCTTCTTCTCGTCTTCTAAGTTTGAGGTAGGGATTTTTTGCACTTTCTATGAGTTTTAACTTAGCTATTTGTACTTTGAAACAAAATTGTAATTTGGGAAATTTTTGAATAAATCTAAGGTTTTTGGCCAAAACTCAAAAGAGGCGTTTTCTAATGGTTTCATGGAAATGGTAGTGGGATTTGAAATAAGATTGAGTTGTAATAAAACGGTTGGTTTCGATACGTAGAATTGATTTTGGAAGAAAAAGAGATTTTGCCCTAATTGTGTCAAAAGTTAATTTTATATAAATTATGAAATTGGTGTTAGGAATATGAAATTGGATTGGTTTTGATGAGAATGATGGAGTTGGATATGTATCATCACTCACATTTTGTAATTTGGAGGGTTTGTCCTTTTGTATAATAGATTATCTGTTTAGAAATATCTGTTTTCGGCTATCAGTAGAGGATAGCCATGATTGTTGTAGAAATTGAATGAAAATTAGGAGAATTAAAACTATTTTCTCATACAATTATTTTGAGCATTATCTTATACTTTTACATTGGAAATGTTTATCGTTTTGAGAAAAAATTGTGAATCTGGGAAATATGTATTGTCTTCTTGAAATAAGTTGGCCGGAGTGTCCATGGTGAAAGTCCTAAAAATCGCACGTATACATGGGTGCTGATCCCATGGATGAAATTTTAGTGAAATGGTAATAGGAGTGCTTGTATAGCCTACATTTACATGGTGTCGGTTTACAATTTTCCGCAGACGAAATTTCTATGAAAGGTTGTATTTGTTTGAGATTCTCAGAGTGTGAGTCACTGCCTTATTTTCTATTGTAAAGGAAATGATTTATGAATTATGATATTAACTTGGCATTGCATAGTTTTGGAGAGAGATATAAACTGTTTTGGCACAAACATTGCTTATGCATTCACCTTATAGTTTTGGTAAGATTCATATACTGTGTTGGATTATTTCTACTGGGTTTTGGCTCACCCTATGTGGGAAAAACGTTTCAGGTGTAGATGATATGCCTCCGCCAAGGCAATAGCTTGGAAGGACTTGAAGTAAGAGCTTCGTTTTATTGATTTTTGTATATATTTTGTATAGGCCAAGGGCTTTTAACTATATTGGGCTTAAATTCCACTTTTGTTGTAACCAAGCACCATCTTGGAAAGTTGTAAACCTTTAGAGCATTTCTTATTTGTTTTAACTTTCATCCTATTTCCTTATTATGTAACATATGCTATAGATTCAGGGTTAGGCTTGTGAATGTATATATCAGCATATGTTATTCTTTTGTAAAACTTAATTGGAAACTAATGAAAGATATTTACTTTATCGCAGTTGTCACTTATTGATGTTGTGGATGAGTTATTGCACTTATTTCGGAGCATTACAACTTGGTATCAGAGCGTACC
The DNA here is from genome assembly GCA_025200525.1 of Camellia lanceoleosa. NCBI lineage: Eukaryota > Viridiplantae > Streptophyta > Magnoliopsida > Ericales > Theaceae > Camellia > Camellia lanceoleosa. Next base: position 145,524,533 of record CM045759.1, on the reverse strand, counting down.
AGGTTTGAATACTTTGGGTACGTGGGAAGTGGTTCTTACTATAATGAATTTATCTTGCTTGATAAAGATGTTTGTATGTTTGGTATGCTATGTGATAACATGCTTATGTGATTATATTGGTATAGGATTTAATTTCTGAGATATTGATTGGGTCTACGAGTCTCTAGAAATCCTATTAGAAAAGCACTTGATCACTGTTATTTCTAATTGTAACTCCGGCACTACCGTGGGACGATCATTATCTAGGAAGGAAATCCGTATGTGTTTATGTGACTACGTGCTTATGTAGAGTGAATTACTCTTGTCCATTGCCGTAGGACGCGAGTAAGTTAGCTTCGACACATTTGTAAATGTGTTAATCTCTTTTATTACCTTCATTAGGATGTCAGGATGTAGACGTGGTGGTGGTAGGCCTAGAAGACATGAGATGTCGTTACTCGATAAGATTTCGGCGCAAGAAGAAGGGGTTGGTTAGGCCAATGTAGCCGAACTAGTTGGTCAGCAGGCCATGGGCACTTTGGCCCATGAAATGGCCGGAGCTATGCTAGAATCCATGGACATTCTCAGGGCTGAGAATCAAGTCCAAGCCCAAGTTACTGAAACAGGGCTATCATTCTTGAAGAGGGAGTTTTTCCGATCTAATACAGACGAGTTTTTGGGTGATCCTAAGGAGCTACTAAAAGCGGATGAGATGTTAGAGCAAATGGTGAAGACGTTTGAGATGCTTGGCATCGAAGACGATGGGCTGAGAGTGACCTTAGCATCCTTCCAGCTGAAGGGATATGCGGGTTAGTGGTGGAAGTATGTGCGTGGGTGCATTGGGTTGACTTGGGAGGCTTTTGTTAACGCCTTCCACGGCAAGTTCTTGCCTCCCATGGCTAAGGAGAAGTTAAGGGATCAGTTTGTGAAGCTCAAGCAGCTTAGTTCGCCAGTAGTCGAGTTTGGGGCAGTTTTCACTAGCCTCTCTAGATTTGCACCAAAGCTTGTGGTGATGGAGGAACGTCGTTGTATCGAGTTTGAAAAGAGATTGAGGACTGGGCTTTTTTTCAAAGTAGCTGGGTCGATGATTAGGGACTACGGACGCCTTGTGGAGGTGATGGCTCATCTTAAGACTATGGTTTAGGTAGAGGAGGAATGGATGAGGGGCTCCAAGAGAAATCAAGAGGTTTAGGGAGAGAGTTAGGACAGTAAGAGGCAAAGGGGTTCCATCCCATAGCAGTCCCAGGGAGCACAGTCTAGATCTACCTTTCCTGTGCTGAGTTCAGGTTTAGAGAGAGGTAATCAGGGAGGCTTTTCTTGTCTTAAGTGTGGCCAGTTGGGTCACAAGTCTCCAGCTTACCCGTAGAGAAGAGAAGGATAACAGTCTGCACTGTCTACGGCTTGTTCACAGAGCCAGAGTCAAAGGAAAGGGCATCTGCCTACCTGTTATGAGTGTGGGCAGTCAGGGCATATGAGGAGGTTTTGCTCTCAGTCAAGTGGTACACTTAGTGCGTCTGGTTCGAGACATACAAAGTCCCACTAGCTTGCACAGTCAGCACAGGCCTCGAGGGGCAATCAGGGAGCCTCTTTGACTCAGTCAGTGCATCAGACTTATGCTTCTAGGGGTGAGTAGGTGGAGTAAAGACCTACATAGCTTGTGTATGTTGTTACCACGCTAGACTTAGTGCCAGTGCCTTCAGTTGTGAGAGGTACTTTCTTATTATGCAATTTTATTGCCAATGTGTTGATTGATACGGGTGCATCCCATTCTTTTATCTTTTCTGCATTTGCATTGGCATTGGGGTTAGAAGTGGCTCAGTTAGCATCTCCACTTAGTGTAGAGTCAACTATGGGTGACGAAATTGTTTTGGACCAAGGGTGTCGGGGTTGTGATATAGAGGTTGTCGGTCGCCAACTTTCTTTTCTTTTGCATTGATTGATATGTCGAGTTTTGATGCTATTTTGGGCATGGATTGGTTGTCTTTGTATCAGGCCATTATAGAATGTTACTGTCAGAGGGTTACTATATGCACCTTGAGTGGTGATTGTTTTTATTTCCTGGGGGGCAGAGTCGATAGAACCTTATTGTCTGTGTGTGATGTGCGTGGTTGAGGTGAGCTTAGTTTTCTTCTTACTACATTCTTATGTGTTGAGAGTGATGTGGTCTGAGTTGAGTTATCGAGAGTAGTTTATGAATACCCGAATGTCTTTCTCGAGGATCTCACTAGTTTGCTACCTCACCGTGAGATTGAGTTCTCTATTGATTTAGTGACTGGCATGACACCAATTTCTATGACACCGTATAGATTTGCACTTGCCGAATTAAGTGAGTTAAAGATTCAACTCTAGGAATTACTTGATAAGGGTTTTATCCATCCTAGTACTTCGCCTAGGGGAGCACCGACTCTTGTTGCCAAGAAGAAAGATGATGCATTATGACTTTGTATTGATTACAGGAAGTTGAACCAGGTAACTGTTATAAACAAGTACCCAATGCCTCATATAGATGATTTGTTTGACCAGTTGAAGGGGTCTTGTTGTTTCTCTAAGATAGACGTGAGATCGAGTCATCACTAATTGAGGGTAAGGAAAGAGGATATCCAGAAAATGACCTTTTGTACGCGGTATGGCCATTACGAGTTCCTAGTGATGCCTTTTGGGTTAACCAACGCACTAGCCATATTTATGGATTTGATGAATGGGAACTTTCATGAGTTCCTAGACCGTTTTGTAGTTGTCTTTGTTGATGACATCTTGATTTACTCACCCTCTGAGGAGGAACACTTGCAAGTTGTACTGGAGTTACTTAGAACCCACAAACTATATGCTAATTTCGGGAAGTGTGAATTCTAGTTAAAGGAAGTTAAGTTCCTAGGCCATGTGGTATCCGGGAAATGAGTGACTGTAGACTCGTCTTAGATAGAAGCAGTACAAGATTGGGAACAACCTAAGAATGCCTTCAAGATCCGTAGCTTCTTGGGGTTGGCCAGGTATTACCATTAGTTTGTGAAGGATTTCTCTAGGTTAGCCTCACTATTGACTAAACTGACGAGGAAGGGGATCAAATTTGTGTGGAGTGAGACTTGCGGGAAGCCATTTCAAGAGCTTAAGGTTAGACTTATCACTGCTCCAGTATTGATTATTCCGGAGAAGGGTTTGGGCTATTCAGTGTATTATGATGCATTACGAGAAGGTTTGAGTTGCGTTTTGATGCAAGAGGGAAATGTAGTAGCTTATGGCTCACATCAGTTGAAAACATATGAGAAGAACTATCCTGCCTATGACTTAAAACTAGCAGCTGTGATCTTTACCTTGAACATTCGGAGGCATTTCCATTATGGTGGGAGGTTTGAGGTGTTTTTTTATCACAAGAGTCCGAAGTACCTGTTTTCACAAAAATATATGAATTTGAGGTAAATGAGGTGGATGGATTTCATGGAGGATTACGACTTTGAGTTACACTATCATTCGGGGAAGGCCAATGTTGTGGCAGATGTTTTGAGTAGAAAACCCATTAGCAATGTGGCTAGTATTGTCATCCAGGAATGAGAGATGTTAGGTGCTATTGGCGAGTTTGATTTGTATCTTGGTGAGTCCGTTGAGTCAGCAGCTGTAGACACCCCACTTTTGACCATCCTTGAAACTTGGACATCGTTGTTTGAACACTCGATGATTTTATATGCTCGTATTCGTTTTGAGTGCCCGAAGATCTTGGCCAGGCGCCTCGTCTTTGAGCCTTCGAACCTTATTTGCTTTGTGCTTGGTTGTAGACCAAGAGCTTGTTGTTTCAAGTTTGGAGGAGAAGGTGGCCTATTGGCTAGCCCCATAGCCTATCGGCCATGACTTGTGCCTGTCAGCCGTCAGTGGTGGCCGACGGCCATTTCTCTCCTTTTTCAGATATTTGTTTGCCAGCTGTGCTAGCTGTTGTTCATTGAAGTGCATCTCCATACACGTGTATGGTAGCAAGATTTCAAGCTCCAACCTTGGTTTTCTATATATAGGGGGTGCTCTCCCCCATTTGAAGGGGCTAGAAAATTTGGATCAAATTTCTCTCTCTCTCTTTCTCTTCTTGTTTTGTGCCTTAAAGTTTTGTTTCTCTACACCTTTGTACATCAAGCCTTAACCAAACACTTTTACCTTTGAGCTGAGGTTCTTTGGAGTCTAGTTTGAGCTCTTGAAAGAGGTTTGAGTTGGAATTTGAGGCTGTTTTGTGCTTGAGCTTCAAGAGGTAGTTCACTTGCTTAGAGTACTTGCTTTGACTACTCATTTTGCCATCCTTTTGTATTTTTTTTGAGCTGGTTTTCAACTACAAAAAACTCTATTTTTTGAGGCTTAACATGATGGTTTGAGGCTATTTTGTGCTAAGGGGTGATCCACCCTTCTTGTTGCTTAATTGTGTAGACTTTTGCACCATCTTTTAGCATATTCAAATCAAAATTTTTGGGCCTTTAAACCACTGAAATTTAGAGTTATTTCAGTGGCAAAAACCTTGTTTTGAAGTCCAAAATTGAAGGGGGTAGCCTCCCCTCCTTGTGTCTTGTTTGTATGCCTAGATAGCTTAACATGTGAGCATGTTTTTCTAGCATTTTGTACCTTAATCTCAGCATGTTTTTGCTACTGTTTTGACTAGTTTCAGCTCTATTTTGAGCTGGTTTGGTCCTTTGAGGCTTATTTTGTGTGGTTGCAGTGTAAAAAGGCTTCACTAGCTTAATGTTTTAGGCTTTTTAGCATGAATTGCATGAGTTGCTTGCATGCTTTAGTGTAATTTTGCACTCCATTTCAGCACTGAAATCTCTGCAATCTCCCTCTATTCTTCACTCTGTCATTTATTTTGAAAGTGGCTTTGAACCCCTTGTTGGCTTGAGTGTGAAATGGAGACATTCATGCTTAATGGTTTAATTCCTTTGGGAGTTCATTACCAACGGCATGAGGTCTCTTTAATGCTCAAGACACTTGTGGTTTAAGCTTACTTTCAATTGGAGGATATTCACCTTTTGGACTAATCAATTAAAGAATGGATTGATAAGCTAAAATGAGTAAATAAAAATGAAAAAGTAAAAAAGGCAAGATAAAGCATCTTTTGTGTTGCATTGCATGTGTTCGAATCGGACATTAATTCAAACACGAGAAAAATGGGACGCTTCATACTTAAAGTGATGAAACGCACCACTTTTCTTGGTCACCATCACCCTTGATCATACATGATAGGGTTATGGTTTTGTTGAGTCTTGTTTTGCACTTATTAAGCTTGTACAAGCTTGGTTCCTTAGCCATCATGCATGGAAATGCTTGGTTGATGATTTGAGGGCCAAGAGTTACTCTCCTTTGAGCTTGTGTGATGATAAGGAGAGCAACAGTACACACACTGCTTGAGAATACACTACTTTGCCTTTGTTTGCTCTCTGTTGTAGCAAAAAAAAAGAAGTTCAGGGAAAGGGTGGCCGACCGGCCACCAGTAGTGGTTGACCAGCCACCTGTATCAGCCGACCGGCCACCAATGGTAGCCGACCGTCCAGAAATGAAAAATTGCACAAGTGTGCTCCTGAGTTGGAGTAGAGGCATTCTGGAAGTCGGCAGCACTGTTGGTGTTCAACCATGTGCAAATAGAGGCTGCAATGGCAAGGCGGTGGCATTTTCGGGCGGAGAAGTCGAGCATGCATGCATCCCTCGCCCCTCGAGGCCATTTAACTACTTTATTTAGTTCATTAGTGGTAGCTAATTTACTTGCTTTGTTATTAGTTAGTTAAAGTCTTTAGCTGATTAATTCGTTTTGTAATATTTAACTAGCTTAGAATAGTTAGTTAATTTTTTTCAATTGTTGTAATAATTAGTTAATTAGAGTAGTTAATTAGTTTCATGTTGTAATAGCTTAGCTTAATTAGTGTAGTGAGTTAGCTTATTTATTCGGACCTTCCTTCGCAAGGGCGTAATGTTATAATAAGTGTGCGTGCGTGCGTGTGTGTATATCTTCCAACCCCACGTCTTTCTCCCTTTTATTTAACCGCATTCGATGGTTAGATTAGGGACATTTTCAATTAGCATACCTTATGCTTGCATGCTTGCATCGATTCATTTGTCTTGCATTCACCAAGGCTCGGCGCATCATTCGAACTACATTGCAATTTCAAATACTTCTTTGAATACGTGTTTTATCGCATGTTGTTCAAATTGAATCATATGCCATATTAGTAGCCGACCCTAGTAATTGCATTCTTTGCATGTGTTGCATTAGACATCTTAATATAGTTAGGATCATGCATATTTCTAACTAGTTTTTGTTTTGGCTTAGAGTACTTGGTAAGTTTTTATACTTTAGCATCCTTGCACGAGTGTGATTGTGTAGACCCGACTTCCTTCGCGCGCCCCCCTTTCGGAGAGGGCGCGAATTTGGTCTTACTACAGTTCGGACTCCTGTCACGGTTCTGAATCTAATCTCACAAAGTGCAATGTGAGACTGATAAACACCAAAGAGTCCAAATCTGGTAATTGGTCTTAGAGAATCAATTTTGAATGAAAAAGCGCCAAACATGGACTGCTTTGCCAGATTACAGAGTCGCCACCTAAATATTTTATTTTGGAAAATTTAGGAAACCCTGATTCGTACCAAGGCCACGTGTCCGTCATCACCAAAGTTGCCTCGGCTTGGGAACTTGGGTACGAGAGGGGAAGGTCCTGAAATGAGCACCCCCGCTCGCCCGATCAAAGGATCGACCTCTACTAAGCATGATATGTTGTTTTATAAACACATGTGTTCTTATTCTGATTATTAGCTAACTTTACTGTGTGATACGCACAACATACAAGTATAGACTCAATCACGAGAATTGGAACAAAACAACTCATGTTTGTTTTCAAAAATGGTTTGAAAGTGGTACTCGCAAGTAGGCTAAAGTGCGGATTTGCCACCCTCAAGTGGACTTAAAACATGATTTGCCACTTCGCAAAGTGGGCTTAAAACTCACATTTATCGAATTGTTTCAATTCAGGCAATAAAGCCTTCATCCACAGGCATTCATGCAATTATAGCACTTAAGCAAATAGCCTCATGGCAAGCATACTATCATGGAAACACTCATACTCATGCAAGTATGCTAAAGCGTAAACACTTACAGTGTACTCCGAGCCAAAACAAAAACTAGTTAGAAATCATGCATGATCCTAACTATGTTAACAATGCCTAATACAACACGTGCAATATGCAACTAATAGGCTCGGCTATCTAAGATGGCATATGATTCGTTTTGAACAACATGTGATAAACACGTATTCAAAGAAGTATATTGAAATACAATGCAGTGTGAATGATGCGTCGAGCCCGGTGCATGCAAGACAAATGAATGAATGCAAACATACAAAGCATAAGGTATGCTAATCAAAACGTGCCCTAAAACTAACGATCGAAAGTGGTTAAATAAAAGAGAGAAAGAAGTGGGGTTGGAAGACATGCACACACACACATGCATGCTTGTTACAACATTGTGCCCTCTCGACGGAGGGTCCGAATAAATAAGCTAAGCTAAACTAAGCTAAGCTAACTAACTAATCTAATTAAACTAATTAGACTAATTATTACACAACCAAATTGAATAACTAGTAAACTACTTACTAATTATTACAACACTTTAACTAATTAACAAATTAGCTAATTAAATTACAAAACCAACTAGACATGCATGATATTTAAATTAGGCTGCCTCAGCTCTGTTTGAAGAAGTTGAACATGCATGCCTCGGTTTTCGTCCCGAAAAGCTCTCTGGTTTGCTCTTTAGAGGCTCTGTTTGCAGGGTGTCTTCAAGAACTTTCTGCTGAAACTTACCAAACCAATGCTGGGGAGTGCACCAGTGGCTTGCCGGCCATGAATGGTGGCTGCCGGCCATCTGCCGGCCAAGAGTGTGCCTTTGCCGGCCAACAATGAAGAACTGTCGGCCACTGGTGTGCTGTGACACCAAACTGCAATAGAGCACAAAATAGAGAAAAATGGAGGTTCTTCCAGGGACATGTTTGTACTATGCCACTCCTTATCATCTCAAAACATCAAGGGAGTGGCACCATTGGGTCTAAAGCCACCAATCAAGCATTTCAATGCATGATGGCCAAGGATCCAACTTGATACAATTTCAATAAATGCAAGACAAACAAGACTCTAGGACCACTACCTTATCATGGATAATCAAAACTCATTTTCATCACTTTGAGTATGAAATGGACCAATCCGCCTTGTGTTCAATATAACGTCCGATTGAACACAATGCGATGCACACATAACATGCTTATCTTGGCATGTTTTACTTGATTCAATTCTTGTTTACACATTTTAAGTTACCAAACCATCCCTTAATTGATTTGTCCAAATGTGAAAGTCCTCTAATGAGGGGAAGGTCAATCAAAAGAATGGTTTAAAGCATGGGAGAGACCATGCCTTTGACTAAGAGGAACCCTCAAAAGAGGGTTAAAGCCATTTAAGCATAAACCTCAATCCTAAGCATTAAACACAACCTCAAGACTAACCAATCCTCAAAACAAATGAAAAGATGAAGAAGTGAGGGAGGTGACAGAAATTTAGTACTGAAATGGCATGCCAAACAATGCTAAAACTTTCAAGCAACACATGCACAACATGTTTAAGTGCCAAAGCATGAAACTAGTGAATGACACAACACTAAAGGGATGCAATACAATGCTCAAAAGACCAAACCAGCTCAAAACAGAGTTACATCATGCCAAAACAGTGGCCTAATCATGCTGAAACTTAGGCACAAAAGGCAAGAAAAAACATGTTCATTCATTGGCTCATACACAAGGCAAAGGCACAACTCTCAAACACAGTGAAAGAGTGACATAATTGAGAGTGTGACAGAGGTATATATACTGAAGTTCCATGCCAAATGATAATATATCATGCAAACATCACAACCAAAGCATGCTAAGGGCCTCAAAACACAAGGCTAGTCAAGGCACTTACACTACAGCTATGCATAACAAGTCTTATATGGCCGAGACCATTCGAAACAGAGTCAAAGCATGCTAAATCAGTAGCAAAAACATACTAAAGTAGAGCTAACATAAGCTAGGATGATAGACTAAAGCATGAAGCATGTTAGGCCAACAAGCATGATTGCACTACAAGTACCAAAAGCAAGCAAGAAGTGACCCCAACCAGCCAAAATCAGAGTTAAAGCATGTCAAAACAAAGCCAAAAACATGCTTGAACTAAGTCACAAAAGAGCAAAAAAGCATGCTCATGTATGAGGCCATCAACACAAGCAAACAAGATACAAGGAGAGGGGATCACCCCCATCTATTTTGAGCCTCAAAACCAACTTTCTACCACTAAAATTCGTCTAAGTTTCGGTGGTTAGAAGGCCAAACAAAGGATGTTACAAAAGCTTAGAAAGGTGGCTCAAGAGGCTTTACAAGCCAACGAGCAAAGAGAGGGAACTACCCCCTAACCACACAAGGCTTAAACCACCATTTAAAGACCTTAAAAACAGAACTTTTTGAGACTAAAACCAGCTTCAAAGTAGCATACAAAGATGGCAAAGCTATGAACTAAGACAAAGCTTAAAAGAGGTAAACCCTTACCTTTGAAGCACATCAATAAAACAGCAAGCTTCTGACCCAAAACCAAGCCAAAACCACTCCAAGGAGCTCAAATAAGGCCTCCAAGATCCTCAACACTAAGGTGAAGGTGTTTGGCAAAGGGTGCTAGTGTAAAGGTGACGAGAAAACACACTTTCAAGCACAATATATATATAGAGGGAGAGAGTATTCTAGAGAGAGAGAGAGAGAGAGAGAGAGAGAGAATTCTAACTCAGCTCAAAACTTGTAACCTTTTCATGCATATAGATGAGCTATATATATAGGAGATACAAGAAGCCTTCAAACAAATCTAGCCATCCATGTGCAAGAAGATGGGCTCATCTGTGCAAACAACTATCAAAATATCTACAAAAATATCTTCTGAATACACTAGTGGCCGGCAAGGCGTATTGATAGCAGGCAGGGCAAAGCTCATGGCCGGCAAGCCATCAAGAACGCCACTATGCAAGGACCAACACATGGTCAAAATATGAGACAAAATGGAAATAGGGTTTGGAAAGAGCAAACCTGGAGTGTTCTGTCGCAGAATTCGAGTGCTCGACGAGCAATCAAACTTGTTGCCGGATGTACCTGCAAGAACATCCAAGTCTTGAGGATGGTCAAAAACGGGGTGTTTACAGATTACCATATTGCCATGTTTCGTATGCTTGCCGTGAGGCTGTGTGCATACTTGCTAAACTGCATGAATGCCTGTGGATGAAGGCTGGTTGCTTGAATTGGATTGATTCAACAAATGTGCATTTTTAGCCTACTTTGTTGTGGCAAAATCATCTTTTAAGCTCACTATGTTTGGTGGAAAATCCACGTTTTAAGCCCACTTGAGGATGGCAAATTCAAACCATTTTCGCAAAACAAACATGACTTGAAATGTTCCAATTTTTGCAATGTAGTCTATACTTGGTTGTGTGTGTCACATAGTAATGTTATCTAATAACTGGAATAAGAACACATAATATTTATAAAATATCATATCATGATTAGTAGAGGCCGATCTTTGATCGGGCGAGTGGGGGTGCTCATTCCATGACCTTCCCCTCTCGTACCTAAGTTCCCGAGTCGAGGCAACTTTGGTGATGACAGACACGTGGCCTTTGGCACGAGTCAGGGATTCCTAAATTTCCTCAAAAATAAAATATTTAGGTGACGACTCTGTAATCTGGGAAAACAGTCCAATTTTGGCATTATTTGATTGAAAATCGATTTTCCAAAACGATTTTCCGGATTTGGACTCTTTGGTGTTTATCAGTTTCACATTGCACTTGTGAGACTAGATTCAGAACTGTGGGAGTTCGAACTATGAGGCCTTCTTTTCAAACCCTTTCCGAAAGGCGGGGGCACGGAAAAACGCGAGTCCACAGTTTCTGGCGACTCTACTGGGGACTTAGAGAACTTGACTCGAACTTATGATATGTTGTTTTATTTACATTTATGTGTTTCTTTGCATTGCATTTGCATCGGTGCGCCTAAGTCACAGTGTTTGCCATCTGCTATTCTTGAGCGATTTGCTAGAGGCTTGCTTGGAAAAGCTTGCCAAAAGGCTGACCGGTTCGGGCTCTGCCACGATGGGAACACAACCCTTAGATCTGGACTACCACTGTACCGTTTGATCCTTCTTTCACTTCTCGGTGTTAGGTGCGAGAGGTATATTAGGTAGTCTTGCTGAGGCACCCTTTTTTGATCAATCGGCCTAGTTTCATATCGGAAGCCATAGAGACTGTTCCAAACTAGGACAGGTTGCTCACCCGAATGCAGAATTATATGAAACTGCTTGTTTGCGTAGTGAACCCCTAGCTCCTAATGAGATTAGGACAGGGTAACCCTACCCTATCATAGGGGTGTTTTGGCTTTCACTTGCTTAATACGTGCTTTTAGAATGTAACTCTGCAGAAATGTATGTATCAATTGCAAGTCTGGGTTTTTGCATGGAGGACTTTAAAAACACAACCCCAAATCACTTTTTCTCACACCCACAGTGCCGAAATCCTTTCCTCTTTGTCTCTAGACCCTTTTTCCTCTCAGATCTGCACTCCACATGCGTTTTCCAACGCCCCTCGCGAAGTTGATTTGCAAAGACTCTTCGGTTCTCTTTGTTTTAAACCGATCAAAACTAGTTTTCGGAGTTTTTTCCTCCATTTTCACCTTTTGAGGTATGTTTTCCACAAGTTTGTCTTGGGTTTGGTGCCTTTTCTGAGCTTTGACTTTCTTTGACTTTTTCTCTTTTCGAGAGTTGACTTTTGTTGACTTTTGAGCACTTTTGCCCATTTCGCTCATTTTTCACCTTCTTTTTAGATGGCAGAAGAAGCGCCACACGATGGGGGTTCTCCAAGGATGGAGGAGGAGCTCGAGCACATTCTATTGCCGCCGAGAGTCCGGCCATTCGACCCAGCGACATACCATCCCGAGGTACATGTGCGACCATCTAGCACAGTGCGCTACTTCACTGGATTTGCACGGCGCGCACCTGCAGATCTTCTACTACGGGAGCCAGAGTCCCATCTGTCTCATGATGCCACTAAGGTATACATGGCACTCTTACAGTTTCTGCGATGTACTTTACATTTCTTGCATAACTCGCACTTTTGCTCTGTATTTCATCTGCTCATTCTGAACATTTTCACACTGTGTACTGTTGCTCATTCTAAACACATTGCACATACTGTATTTCTGCCCATTCTGAACACTTGCACATTGTATTCCTGTCCATTCTGAACACTTGCACACTGTATTCCTACTCACCCACACAGGTTGACTCCCGTTTCACTCGCGGATACGGGTCCACCGCGACGAGGGAGTGGTATATGGACCTCCCTGATGGCATTCAGCAGATTGTTGAGGAGGTGGGATTTGGCCTATTCTGCACAGGGCTCTCGCGTCTCATGGTGAGTAGGACCCTGCTAGGAGCACTGGTAGAGAGATGGTGGGACACCACCAACTCCTTCCATTTCTCTACCACTGGGGACATGACCATGACCCCGTATGATTCTGATATGGGCGAGTGGGAGGTTGCTTGTACCTATCTGTTGGGAGCACACCCGCCTATTTTTCGCTCATCAGGCTTGGTCCAATACACCTGGTTTGCTGATCACTTCAGAGGGGGAGAGCCTACGACGATCGACGCTACAGAGCAGTACGCCCGAGGCTTCCTCATGTTCTTTTTCGGCACTACATTGTTCGCCGACAAAGGGAACACAGTCGGGCTATATCTGTTGGGCGCTTTAGTGGACCTATCCTAGGTTTGGCACTATGATTGGGGCGGTGCCGGCCTTGCTACCCTTTATTGTTATATGAGCTCGACCTCCCGCAGGAGCGGGAACGTAGTAGGCGGCTATTGGAGAGCCTGTGAGGTATGCTTTACTGTTCAGCTTTATAGTTTTTTGCCATGCTTTCTGCTTTGTACTTTCTGTACACTGCACACTGCTCACTGCACACACGCATAGTCTAATCTCTGCTTTGCACTTGTATTTTCTATACACTGTGCCATACTCTACTTTCTACATTTTTTGTATTCTGCATTCGCACTGCCACTATCCTATTTTTCACAATTGTGGGCATACGCCTATTTCCCAGCACTTGCTCCCGAGCTAGAGGTTGAGATGCCACCTGAGGTACCCTATTCACATCGTTATGACGATAGATGCTAGCCGAGGGCCCGGGAGACTCTCCTATACCTACGCCAGTACTTCGACACAGTGATGACGACAGAGGTAATTCAAAACTCATAGTTTTTTTTTTTTTTTTTTTTTTTTTTTTTTTTTTTTTTTTATTCACTTTGCATATCTAAATGGTAACTAATGCACTTGCCGTCTGCAGATTACATGGCAGCCTTGGGCGGTGATGCCAGAGTTTGCCTGGTTTCATTTTGCTGGAGCTCGAGGTGCTTCCCGATATCGGCTTGTGCTCGAGGGACCTGTGGGTCGAGCCTGGTTCATAGGTGAGCACTTCATGCGCCAGACATTGGGCTTGCCATTACAATCAGTTCCTTTGCCTTCACCACCGTCTATGCAGGCCATAGAGAGTCTCTCCCCTCAGGAGCTTACTGATGTTATCCGAGGCGCGGATGCAGACCGGTTCATCGAAGAGGGAGACTTCACGACTTACCTCCAGACATACCTCATGTCCCCGTTGACAGGTGCTCGTGCTCACACGGGGAGAGCAGTTGATATTGCATCGTCAAACAGGGCTCGGACAGCAGGCGCCCCCTCGACGAGTAGGGCCTGGGCAGTAGATGCCCCTTCGACAAGCAGGGCTCGGGCACCGAGGGGTGAGGCTAGAGGGATGCCTTTTATTAGGCAGTGTGTTGGATGGCCAGATCCCCCGACTGATCTGACAGGTTGGCGGTATGGTGGGGTACCTTATCAAATTTCACTTAAGCCCCCATTGCCTGATCACCGATACGTCAAGACGCCTAGCTCACCACCGGTACACTTTACAGCTTTTATTTATCGCATTTTCGCTCAGATACTTATGCATTCATTCATGCACTCATGATTTCAACTTGCATTTGCAGCCCTCTGTAGAGTATGTTGAGGGGTTACTCCAGGTGATGGCCTCATTTGAGGGCATGATCTTGCGGAGAGAGGCGATGCTGACCTCCCATGGCATTCCGGTACTCTTCAGTTTTCTTGTATTTATCATAATTCTGCTGATAGACTAAAACTAAACATTTCATTGTTCTGATACACTGCATGTGTAGATCACATCTAACACGTTGCACCACATACTATATCCGACTTCTGCATAAACTCACCTTGTACATCATACTTGCATCTGATATACATACGATGACTGATATATTCACATTGCCTTTTCAGGTCACACCCTTACAGACAGGACCTTTAGAGCCTACTCCAGCAGCAAGGAGAGAGATTCTGGCACACAGCCGAGGGAGAGGTCAGGAGGCCATCATGCGCGATGACGATGACAAGTCCAACGAGGACGCGGAGCCATCAAGTCCTCAGTTAGAGTCATCTGAAAGTGGAGGAGATGGCACCGGCTCAGGTTCCGAGGGTGGCAACAATGCCGAGGAGGGCTCCGAGGATAGAAGCGGAGGTAGCTCTGGTTCAGACAGCGGTGTCGACGGCGATGATGCAGAGTCTGCTCAGCCGAGGAAGAGGATGAAGAGCAACTCTCGATCCTGAGGTGGCCGGCACCGATTTAGATGCCTTTTGCTTTATTTTCTTTTTGCTAGCAGTGTTAGCACATTGTACAACCTTAGGCAGTTTTATTTTCTTCAAAACTTGTACCTTTTGTAAAAGAAACCATGATTGAATGAAAATAGCTTTTTGTTCAAAAAGTGTTGCATTTTATATTCTGAGCATTGCATCGCACCATTTTACACAAAAATGAGATTGATAAACATTGAACATTTGTACATTGCAAAGTTAGGTAGTGAACTGACGCAACAACCATAACAAACAAAATAGGACAACTTAAAGAACAACTCGATTAGCAAAAGAACGACAACTCGATAAATGAATTACAACAAACTCGATAAGCAAAGTGCAACAACTCGATAAACAAATTGCAACAAACTCGATAAGCAAATTGTAACAACTCGATAAACAAATACAACTGTTAAACAGAACAGTAGAACGCATCCAAAGTAGAATCAAACTTAGGTTTTCAGCATCCTTAGCACACAGGAAGGCTAAAGGTTCTCTACTGAAGACAAGGGGTGGCTGTCGGCCACTTAGGCTCATTGTCGGCCACTTATTCTCATTGTCGGCCACTTGAAGTGGCCGGTCGGCCAGTAAAGGTGGCTGGTCAGCTACTTGAACTAACCGGTCGGCCATAAATTTTGAGAATCTCCAGATTACTGCCATCTGTCCTCTACTCAATGCCTTATCTTTGACAAAAGCTCCAGCTTCGTGGTTTCTTTATTTCAGCTCCTTTTTTGCCCCAAATGGAACCGTTCTTCGCTGAAAAACTCTCCAATTGGATTGTGACTGTAGATGGCTTGGAAAAGTTGAATTTTCGAGGTTTTGGGTTAAACGCACTATTCCCGCTGAGCCGCACTCCGCTGTGTTTTCTGTTCCTCCATGCCACAGCTAGATGTTGGAATCCGATCGCACATGTTTTCAGCTTTGGGGGATAAGAAGTATGCCCCACAATTGAAGAGTTTCAAGCTTTGATGGAATCTCGGTGCGACGAGAAGATTTTGCCCCAGTCTCATTTTGGTTACATCCAAACTCTAGGAAGGATGTGTGGGTTCACTTTGCATGATGCCCGAGCTTTGGTTCATAACGGGGAGTTGGACATCCCCAATCTTATTCATCGATTTTCCGACACCAACAACCGCGATGGCCACTTTTGGCAAAGTTTTCGACAACATGCCCTCTATTTGTGTATGTTGGCCCATTTTCTACTTGCCCCTGGGTTTAGAGGGCCTAGCGTTCGCTTGATCAAAGTTTCCCAAGGCCTGAAAGAAGGCAAAAGCTGTATCGGATTGACACTTGTTGAAACTTTGATGGGCTAGGATGCTTTCCATCGTCGGGAGACAACCAAGTTTGCAAGAAGTCCACTATTGCTGCAGGTAATGTTTCCCATCATTCTCACATGTACTTCTCACATCACTCGGCCCTCGGGCTCTGTTTTTCTCTCAAAAATCCTTTTCTTACTTTTCTCTCCACGTACACCTCTCTATTCTTTAATCTCTCTTATTTTTCATCCCTCCCCAGGTGTGGCTGATTGATAAGTTAAAAGTAGTGGACACTTGTCCTGCATATTCAGCGCGCGGCTATTTCTTTCGCCCTCGGCTAGTTGACTTTCCGAACGAGAGATGGTGGTGCCACTAGATGTGCAGCAGGTCCGCTGTTGACATCGCTTGGCGTTGCCCCTGGTTTGATCTGCTGGAGATGAGCTACAACATGTCTCGCCAACCTGGCATTTAGTTGTTTGGGTTGATGCACTGCGTCTTCTACTTTCCATTTCGGTTCAGGCGTCAGTTTGGCCACTACCAGACTTGCCCGGAAGAGGGGATAGAGTACCCAGCTTCATTTTTGATCCGAGGCCCACAACTAGCTTGGTATACCACAGCATGGAGGACAAGAGAACTTCTAGCCCCTGCTCCTACTTTCAGTTGTGCCCTTTCTGGCGAATGGATTGCTTGGCTTGAAGATGAGGCACAAACTGGGCCTACTTTGGCATCTGATGCTTCTACAAGCCCTAGGAGGAGGCGCAGGAACACCTGACTTAACCATGCCCCTAGTTTATTGCTTTAATCTGTACTTTCAAGTTTTTTTTTTTGAATGTAATGAAAAGCAACTTCAATTTGTATCGAGAGCCAGAGAACTCTGTAGTGAAATCAATGAAATTGAAGATTGTGGGTACTAAAGATTTTCCATTTTGGTCCAAAAATGGTCTAAGTTGTAAAAAGATTAATTTGAACAAAATCAACTTTTATTAAAATTTTTCAAAACCATTTTCGATATGGATCACAACTGGACACGCCTGAGATTTATCACTGAGATGTACAACCCCAAATCCAACAACTGGAAAGTTGCCCATTGTCTGAACAGAACTGCACTGGAGATCACAACTGAACTCTTGAATGCAGAAAAGACAAAGATGGCCAAAACAATCACATGGACACAGTTGATTTGGAAGTGTTTATGGCTGGACTTCAGAATGAAGTTGCCTACGTATCCCGAAGATGGGAATCAAGCCTTACGTAGTTCGGTTCAGGTTCACTCGTGTATTAACATTCTCCTTTTGCGTTCTAACTTTTGCCAAGGCCGCCCTTTCTGGGTTTTCAACCTTGTGAGCTCAGTTTTTCTTATTTCAATTTTTTTTTGTGCTCTAACTTTTTCCTAGGTTGCCCTTTCAGGTTTTCAGCCTAGCGAGCCACTCAGGGATAGTATTTCTTCAACTTGTCCATGTTGATAGGTTGGGAGAACTCGAGGCCATCTAAGTCCATCAAAATGACAGCTCCACCTGACCAAATAGACTTGATGATGTAAGGGCCAGTCCAATTGGGTCTGAACTTGCCCCTAGGGTCATGGATGGGAGCTTGGTTGTCTTTGAGCACCAAATCTCCTTATTTCAGATTCCTGAACTTAACTTTCTTGTTGAAAGCCCTGGCAATTTTGCATTGATAACCTTGAATGTGGTACAGTGCTTTCAGCCTTCTTTCGTCGAACAACATGAGTTCCTCGAACCTGCTTGGCTGCCAATCTGCTTCCGCTATTTGGCACTCAGCCATTACCCGTAGCAATGGAACTTCAACTTCAATTGGCAGAACAACCTCCATCCCATAAACCAAGGAATACGGAGTTGCCCCAGTAGAAGTCCGAATCGATGTTCTGTAGCCCCAGAGAGCAAATGGCAGCTTATCTGGCCAGTCCCTGTAGGTTTCTGCTATCTTCTGTAGAATGTGCTTGATGTTCTTGTTGGTGGCCTCAACAGCTCCATTGGTTTGCGGCCGATATGTGGATGACTTATGAAAAGCCACGTTGTATTTCTCCAACAAGTCGATCACTTTCTTCTTGAAGTGGGAACCATTATCTGAGATGATCTCATTCGGGACCCCATACCGGCAGATAATGTTGTTCCTGATGAACTTAGCAACGTACGATGCCTTTAGCACTACATAAGATTGGGCCTCGACCCACTTTGTAAAGTAGTCTATCGTCACCAGGATGTACTCATGCTCGTTCGACACCTTCGGAGTAACTGCTCCAATCACATCAATCCCCCAGACTGAAAATCGCCATGGCGAAGTGATGTTGAACAGCTTCGATGGCGGGATGTTCATGCGATTCGCATGGATCTGGCATTTGTGGCATCGCGGAACAAAACCAATACAATCCTCCTCCATGGTTGACCAGTAGTAACCCTATCTGAGAATCTTCCAAGCTAGCATCACCCCGCTCATGTGCGATCCGCACTCTCCTCCGTGGATGGCTTCCATTAGGCGCTTTGACTCTTCAGCATCAACACATAGTTTATGCATCCCAAGATGGCCCCGTTTATACAATTTACCCCCGTAGATGATGAACTGAGCAACCATTCTTTGTATTGCCCTCTTATCTTTGGCAATTGCCCTTGGTGGATAAGCCTCATTTTCCAAGAAGTTCCAGATGTCATGATACAAGGGGTTCTGATCTTGTACTTCATCTATGGCGGCAATCTGCTCGTAGGTCGGCACATACCTCTATTCAATAATAATTGGACGCATCCGGACTCCCAAAGGGATGTCTATCATAGAAGATAGAGTTGATAAAGCGTCGGCAAACTTGTTGCTCTCTCTTAACAGATGGGTGAAGGTTAACTTCTCAAACCTGGGAATTAGAACGTCCAGGGTTTGGTGATAGATTTTCATCATTTCTTCTTTAACCTTCCAGTCTCCTTTCGCTTGAGACACAACCAGGTTCGAGTCCCCAATGACGTCCAACCGTTTTGCCCCTAGTTCCAGGGTGACTTCCAAGCTAGCGATACATGCCTTGTACTCTGCTTCGTTGTTTGATACCTTGAACTGGAGTTTGAAAGCTAAGGGTATGTGGGAATTGTTAGGTGCTATCAGCAACACCCCTATCCCATACCCATACTGATTTGACACTCCGTGAAAGTACATAGTCCAAATTTCTTTTTCAAACTGCAGAATGGCCTCATCTAGGAAGAAATACTCTACTGCTTCGTCTCCATCCACTAGGTGATCGGCTAGGAACTCTGCAACCGCTTTCCCTTTTACAGACTTACGAGTCTTGTACTTCAAATCAAATTCGGAGAGAAGAAGCAACCAATGGGCTAGCCTACCCGTAAGTGCTGGTTTCTCAAAGAGATATTTGATGGGATCTAATCTCGAAACCAGTATTACAGAGTCAGCTAACAGGTAGTGCCTCAACTTCTTCGTAGCGCATACCAAGGCCAAACAAGCCTTGTCAAGCGGAGTGTAACAGGTCTCATATTCTAGCATCTTCTTGCTCAGGTAATAGATAGCCTTCTCCACTTTGTGCTCAGACTCCTGTGCAAGCATGCAGCCCATCGTCATGTCGGTTACTAACAAATACAATATCAACCGTTTCCCCGGCTCTGGCGGTGATAACACGGGTGGGTTTTGTAGATACTACTTGATCTTCTCAAAAACAACTTGGCATCGGTCGTTCCATAAGAATTTTTTTCCTTTCTTCAGGAGACCAAATAGTGGTTCACAAGTCAAGGTTAATTTTGCAAAAAACTTTCTTATGAATTGCACTTTATCCAGAAAGCCTCACACCACCTTTTCAATCCTTGGTGGTGGCATTTCTAAGATGGCCTTAATCTTGGAAGGATCGACCTCAATGCCCCTTTGTGTAATGAAGAACCCCAGCATTTTCCCTGCTATAACATCAAAAGTACATTTCTGAGGATTCAGTCGCAACCGATACTCTCTGATCCGTTGGAAAATTTTCTTCAAGGCGGTGTAGTGGCCCTCTCTTTCCTTGGATTTGACGATCATGTCATCCACGTACACCTCAACCTCTTTGTGGATCATATCATGCAAGATCATGGTTGCAACCCGTTGATAAGTAGCGCCAACATTCTTCAAACTAAATGGCATCACCCTATAGCAGTATGTCCCCTACGGGGTAATGAAGGCAGTCTTCTCCTTGTCTTCGGGTGCCATCAAAATCTGGTTATACCTAGAAAAGCCATCCATAAATAAGAGCAGCGCATGCCCCGCAATGAAGTTCACCAATTCGTCGATATGCGGCAGAGGAAAGTCGTCCTTCGGACTGGCTTTGTTCAGATCTCTAAAGTCCACACATACCTGAATTCTGCCATCCTTCTTCAGCACCGGAACTATGTTAGCCAACCAAGTAGGGTACTTAGATACTAATAGGAACCCTGCATTAATCTTATTGGTGACCTCTTCTTTGATTTTCAGAGCCCAATCCAGGCGGATTCTCAGAAGCTTCTGCTTGACGGGTCGGGCTTTAAGGTTAAGAGGGATCCGGTGCTGTACAATCTTAGGATCGATTCCAGGTATGTCTTCGTAGGACCACATGAAAACATCTTTGAAATCTTTTAATAAAGCGACTAAGCGCTCGCATTCCACCGAAGACAATGTGGACCCGATCTGGACCAGACGCGGATCCTTCTCAGTACCAACATTAATTGAGGTGATTTCATCAACCAAAGGTTTTACAAACCTCTCCTGCTCTCGATCAATCAAGTGTTTCAAAATTGAAGGAATTTTTTCCTTGTTGTTTTCATCAAAATTTTGAAAAATCCTGATTAATACAATATAATAAAGGCACAGAAAAGTACTCAAAAGCCACAGCGGTACCAATCTCATTAGCAATTTTCAGATCGTCTAATTCTTCGGTTATAACCGACTCAAAAGAAAATGAAAAAGACGACCTAGAATCCTGGTTATCACCTCCAAGAATACCAGACTCTGACTCTGATGAACTGGAATCTGATTCCGACTCCACAGACTCTATGGAATCAGATTCCGGTTCACTACCTGACGCAGAACTACTAGATTAAAAGCCTTCCTCGTATTGCCAGACGAGGGAAGGTACGATGGATGCATCCAGAATGCCGGAAGATGGGCATACAGCCGGTTGATCCCCAATCACAAAAATAGAGTAATAATCCCTCGAGCACTCTGGTATAATCTGAGGATCCGAGAGAAGACAGGCCAGCGCTGCTCCCAACTCAAAATCTGTGCCATCGGACGCATCCTCTTTGCATTGTTTAGCCACAATTGGTAGGTCAGTCTGCTTTTCGGCAACTTCATTCCCTGGCAATTGCAAGTCAAAAAAGATCTCAAAACTCGGCAAGCGTTGCCTCTCTGAATTTAGCCATGGCTCTGGAAAGCCGCAAAACGGGAAATCTTTCCCCTTTCGGACAAAGCATCCGTTTAGGGTCCCTTGGGTAGGTCTATGCACTAACACATAGTGCTTCCCAGCTTGTTTAGCTCGGACTCTTCCAGCCATCTCCTTTCCCTTTCTCACCAAGTCCTCTTTGGTAGGCATATGACCTAAACCAAAGGTATGGGGATTGTGTGGCACTTCGGCCAATGCAGCGACGCCCTTCCGGCCATTCCTTCCTAATCCCATCCTGAGCACATGTTGAAGCTTGTTCATAAGGTAAACAGATTGCTTACTGACATATAGTCCCTTATCAACAATTAGAAGATCTTGTACTACCCGAGCCTCAGCTAAGGTGAACCCAGACAGAAAGACATCCTCCTCGCTATGTGCAACAAGATCGGCGTTGTATCCTTTGGCGGTGGATGTATGGAAGAGTTCCCGAAAAGAATTGCCACCCCATTCCCGTGGAGGTATTTCAACATCTGGTATAGGGTGGAAGAGACAACTCTTACTTGGTGCAGCCACGGCTGTCCAAGGAGTAAGTTGAAGATGGCTGGAACATCTAGAACATGAAATTCGATGTCCTGTTGGCCCGGGCGAACCTGAGTTCTAATCCGCACTGTCCCCATCACCTCCTAGCTGGTGTTGTCATAAGCCCGTATCACCTGGGCTGTTGGTACGAAATCTGCGGGTTTCAACCCAATAGCATACGCCGTTCGCGACGGACATACATTGATTGCAGATCCTGTATCAACTAGGACAATAGATTTCCATTTATCTTTACACTCCACAGAGATGTATTATGGTTTGTTGTACTCAGAGCCCTCAGGCGGTAGCTCTTTGTCTGTGAAGGTCAAAGTTAGTGCAGCGCCGCTCGGGAACACCAGTCCCACCAATTGTTCGGGAGTTGTATCAATAGAAAGCTTCGCTTTGTCCATAGCTGATAGGATAGCTTGTCTATGCACCCGCGAGGCCATGAGCAGTCCCTAGATGGAGATATCTGCTTGAATCATTTTTAGCTGCTTCACTACAGCTTCCTCCTCTAACAGTTTGTCCTTCTGTTTCTCAGCTTCCCTACCTTTCTTGGGTGCCTCTGGCTGGTCCAGGTGTGGGGGCTTAAACTATCACCCACTCTGGGTCATGTGGTCGACTTCTTCGATGTACCACGTATTATCTAGGAGATTCTGTCCCCAGTCCTCATCGATATGGGCCAGACGCAAATCATCGTCTTCCAATCACATGCCCTCAGCAATCGACAAACAACTATCTGGTTCTGCTGTAGTTGTTTCCGTGCTCACAGCATATTTTGTCCCCACAGGGGCCATGGCTTTTCTAGCCCTCTGATCAGTCTCGATCCTCTCTTGTTTAAACCGCTTCAATGCGGCCTCTTATTCTGTGTTTGCTGTACAAATGTTGCCCGATTCCCGAGCAAAATTCTTTGTATCGGTGCTCTTTGGCAGTTTCTCCTCACTGTTGATCGTTTCGGCCATCGTAGATATTCCTGTTTCTGACTGTCCCTCTTTCGGCTGAGACTCCTCAACAACATCGGGCTCATCACTAAGGCACCCTGTAGTGTCTGTTGATCCATTCAGGTTAAACCAGTTGACACTCACATCCTCCGGATCCTACTCACCAATGAACTGCAAATTCACAATATCCTCCTTAAGCTCTACTAGATCATCTAACCCATAACTTGGCCCGTCTTCCCGAACCACATTCACCTCAGTTTCTCTTGGCAATTCTACCCTTGGCTTGGCCTGATCGGGTGGCGCAATGAAGCGGCAAGGATTGTATGCTTCCTCAATTAAGCTTGCAGAGCCCTCAGGCGTTCCCTCTTTTATCACATTCACCACCATGGGTTCAGGTTGGGATATTAACATACTCATCATGCATAAGTCTGTGCATTTTGGGATGAACAACGCCGGCTTAGGTCAGTGGGAGGGAGTGATGTATATGCTAGGGTCATATGGGACGGCCATTGTTTGGAACAGGTTCACCTACCTGGGTGGAGGAGGGGGTTTGTGGTGACATTTGGCTTCTCAGGAGGCACAATCACCTTGTTGTCAATGAGATCCTGAATCTCATGACGTAATCTGAAGCACTGGTCAGTATCATGCCCATGCTGCTGATGGAAGGCACAATACTTGGCTGGGTTGTGTGAATGAGGGAGGGGATTTGGCAATGGGCGTGGCTCCAGGGGCTTCAAATGCCCTTTTCTTATCAGAACCCCCAAGGCTTTAGATAGAGGCATGTAAAGCGAGGTGAAAGTCCTTTGGCCCCTGGGTGGGTACTTTGCAGGTCGGAAGGTGGCTCCAGATGAACCGGTGAAGGGTGTGGCTGTTTTTGAGGTGGTAGTGGTGACCATGCCCACGTCAGAAGTCCTCGCAGCTGCATTGCTACTTGTAGCTGCATTCGAATTGCGGGTAAAGGCCCTCTTGGGCTGCTTTCTCTCCTGGTCAATCAGACCTTGCTTCATAATGTCTTCTATTTGTACCCCAATCTCATGAATATTAGCAAATGTGGGGAGGGATAAGACAATCATTTTTTGTAGCAGCTTCGATTGCAGATTCCGCACGACCATCCTTATTTGGTCTTTCTCAATGGGCCTGGTAGTCATCATGGAGGCATTAGCCCTCCATCAAGTAACACAGTCAGAGAAGCCCTCATTCGGCTCTTGCCTGGTCACCTCGAGATCATGAGTTGTGACCTCGATTTGAGTATTGTACGAATATTGGGCAATGAAGGCCTTGGCCATCTCCTCCCAATTCCTCTTCACTGAATCCTCTAGTTTGGCGTACCAGATGGCCGCAATACCCAACAGGGTCCGACCAAAAAGGGATAACTTCTGCATTCTAGTCAAGCCCATTGGGCGCAGAATATCTGAAAACAGCCTCAAATGGACCATAGGATCGCCTGAGCCGTCGAAGCAGTCTATGTGAGACATTTTGAATCTATCCGGCAATGTCACCGCCGAATTTGTGCAGCCATCCTCTATGTTCGAGATCAAGTTAACTCCCTGAGCTCGCTTGAACAACTTCTCGAGCTTGCTCACTTTCAGGACGGTTGGATCGACCTCAAACTCGAACGGTGTGTCCACCGGGTAGGCCGATGCTTTTGAAGTCTATTGTAGGATTGGTGGTGGAACTAGCCCTGTAGGAACTTCTGTATTCTCTTGGTTGTTAGGTGTCTCCCCGGGTGTTAGAACCCTAGGTGGGGGTGGGTGCGAAGCAGGAGCTTTAGCTTGTTGTGGTTACTGCTGTAGTTGAAGCCTAGAAATCAGCTCAGCTTGCTGGGCTACAACCTCTGTTTGTCGAGCGGTAACCTCCGCTTGGCAAGCAGCGTCCCGCTGCATGCCCTCGATAGTTTGTTGGAGCTGACGTATCATTTCCTCCATACTGACTGAAAAATGCTGATCTATCAGACTCTGTGTACCCTCTGAAGTAGAAACAGAAAACTGGTTCTCACTGAGCACAGGTGACCGACGAACTGGTGAATTATGCCAAACTCTCCTCTGTCTTGTAACCGGTGGAAGCGAAGCAAACACTGGTTGTCCACTCACAAGATCTCCAGATCGATAAAGCCTTTTTACTCTGGTCTAGAGTGCTTGGGAGGTAACTGCCTCGTCGGAAGCAATGGTGAAAATACTACCTTGCAAAACAGAAAATAAAGCAAAAGAAACAAAAATAAGAAAAACGTACAGCACCTTGGCTTAGACAGAGACAACACACAGTTGAAATCATAAGCTGGATAATCTGTACTCAAACACTGATTTCTGCCCCCCCAAATTTTCTGCCACAATGCAGATACCCTGAAACACTGATGTCCTCAGACTGATAGCTAGACTTGCAACTGATACATACATTCCTGTAAAGACATACCCTAACAGTACGTATCAAGCAAGCCAAAACACCCCTATGGTGGGGTAAGGTTTCCCTGTCCTAGTTTCGTCAAGAGCTAGGGTTCACTATGTACCCATGCGGTTTCAAACAATCCTGCATTCGGGTGAGCAACCCGTCCTAGTTTGGAACAGTCTCTAAGGCTTCCAATATGCAACTAGGTAAAATGGTCAAAGAGGGTGCCTCAACAAGACCACCCAATATACCTCTCGCTCCTAACACTGAGAAGTGAAAGGAGGATCAAATGGTACAGCGGTGATCTAGATCCAAGGTTTGTGCTCCCATCGTGGCAGAGCCCGCAAACGGCCAGCCTTATGGCACACTTTTCCAAGCAAGCCTCCGACAAACCGTTCAGAAATAGCATATGGCAAACACTGTGACTTAGGCGCACCAATGCAAATGCAATGCAAAGAATCACATAAATGTAGATAAAACAACATATCATGAGTTTTGGGTGAGGTTTTCTAAATCCCCAGCAGAGTCGCCAGAAACTATAGACCCGACTTTCTTCGCATGGCCCCCTTTCGGAGAGGCGCAAATTGATCTTACTACAGTTCAGACTCCTGTCACGGTTCTGAATCTAATCTCACAAAGTGCAATGTGAGACTGATAAACACCAAAGAGTCCAAATCTGACAAATTATTTTGGAAAATCGATTTTGAATAAAAAGCGTCAAACATGGACTGCTTTGCCAGATTACAGAGTTGCCACCTAAATATTTTATTTTGAAAAATTTAGGAAACCTTGATTCATGCCAAAGGCCACGTGTCCGTCATCACCAAAGTTGCCTCGACTCGGGAATTTGGGTACGAGAGGGGAAAGTCATGACATGAGCACCCCCGCTCACTTGATCAAAGGATCGGCCTCTACTAAGCATGATATGTTGTTTTATAAACACATGTGTTCTTATTCCAGTTATTAGCTAACTGACTATGTGACGCGCACAGCATACAAGTATAGACTAAATTGCGAGAATGGGAACAAAACAACTCATGCTTGTTGTTGAAAATAGTTTGAAAGTGCTACTTGCAAGTAGGCTAAAGCGCGGATTTACCAACCTCAAGTGGGCTTAAAACATGATTTTGTCACTTCACAAAGTGGGCTTAAAACTCACAATCGTCAAGTTGTTCCAATTCAGGCAATCAAGCCTCCACCCATAGGCATTCATGCAGTTTATCACTTAAGCAAATAGCCTCATGGCAAGCATGCGAAACATGGCAACAGTCACTCATGCAAGGATGCTAAAGCGTAACACTTACAGTGTACTCTGAGCCAAAACAAAAGCTAGTTAGAAACAATGCATGATCCTAACTATGTTAAGATGTCTAATGCAACGCATGCAATGATGCAACTAAATAGGCTTGGCTATGTAAAATGGCATATGAATACGACAATTTTGATACACGTATTTAAATAGGTATTGAAATACAATGCAGTTTGAATGATGTGCCGAGCCCGGTGCATGCAAGACAAATGAATGATGCAAACATGCAAGCATAAGGTATGCTAATCAAAACGTGCCCTAAAATTGACCATCGAAAGCGGTTAAGTAAAAGGGAGAAAGACGTGGGGTTGGAAGACATGCACACACGCAAGCACGCTTATTACAACATTGCGCCCTCTCGAAGGAGGGTCCGAATAAATAAGCCAAGCTACACTAAGCCAAGCTAATTATTACAAACCAACTAATTAACTAACTTAGCTAATTAATTACAACATACCAAATTGAAACAAATAGCTATGCTAAGCTAATTAGAATATTACAAAACAAATTGAATGATTAATTACACACAAACTAATCATAAGTAGTGAAATGGCCTTGCGGGCGAGGGAGACATGCATGCTCGGTTGGCATTCGCTTGGAAATCCATTGCTTTGCCGTCAATTGCCTCTGTTTACACTTGCCTTGATTGCTGAACATAGAACCAACATCTAGACTGCCTCTGCCTCAAAACAAGAACATTTTGGCACAAAAATGGACTGGTGGCCGGTCAGCCACAAAAAGTGGTTGCTGGCCACCTCAATTGGCCAATCGGCCATGTAGACTGCCCGGAACTCCGCTCCGCGCGCGAGGGCACGAATTGTGGTTCTAGCTACTACAGTCCGGACTTCTGTCATGGTTCTGAATCTAGTCCCACAATATGCAATGTAAGACTGATAAATCACTAAAGAGTCCAAATCCTGGCCAATCGTTTTGGAAAACTAATTTTTATCAAAAGCGTCAAACATGGACTGCTTTGCCAGATTTCAAAGTTGCCACCTAAATGTTTTATTTTGGAAAAATTTAGGAAACCCTGACTCGTGCCTAATGCCACGTGTCCGTCATCACCAAAGTTGCCTCAGCTCGGGAACTTGGGTACGAGAGGGGAAGGTCATGCAATGAGCACATCTGCTCGCCCGATCCAAGGATCGACCTTTACTAACATGATATGTTGTTTTTGAAAACACATGTGTTCTTATTCCGGTTATTAACCTATCATTACTATGTGATGCGCACAGCATACAAGTATAGACTAGATCGCCTAAATTGGAACAAAACATCTCATGTTTGTTTGTTTGTTTGAAAATGGTTTGAAGTTGCTACTCACAAGTAGGCTAAGTCGTGGATTTTGCCACCCTTAAGTGGGCTTAGAAAACATGATTTTGCCACTTCCAGTGGGCTTTAAAACTCGCATTTCGATGAATTGTTTCAATTCAAGCAATCCAACCTTCATCCACAGGCATTCATGCAGTTAAACACTTAAGTAGATAGCCTCATGCCAAGCATGATGTCATGGCAACACTCACACTCATGCAAGGATGCTAAAGCATAAACACTCACAGTGTACTCCGAGCCAAAAAAGAAGCTAGTTAGTAATCAATGCATGATCCTAGCTATGTTAAGAATGCCTAATGCAACACATACAAAATGCAACTAAGATAGGCTCGGCTATTCTAAGATGTCATGCGAATGCAACTAGATAACATGCATTCAAATTGGAATTGAAATACAATGCAGTTTGTATGATGCGTTGAGCCCGGTGCATGCAAAATAGATGAATGAATGCAAACATGCGAAGCATAAGGATGCTAATTGAAATATGCCCTAAAACTAACCACTGAAAGCAGATAAGTAAAAGGAAGAAAGAAATAGGGGTTGGAAGACATGCATCATACACACGCACACTTATTATAACAATGTGCCCTCTCGACGGAGGGTCTGAATAATAAGCTAAGCTACATCTAAGCTAAGCTAGCTAATTATTACAAACCAAAACTAATTAACTAACAAGTTAACTAATTATTACAAAACAAATCAATTAGCTAAGCGCATCAACTAATTAAGTACAAAACCAAAGCATTAGCTAGCTAAGAAAAGCAGCCAAGTAAAACAATAAGAAGAGGTCCTCGGGGCGAGGGGTGCATGCATGCTCGGTCGCCTCGTTCGAAAATCCATCACTATTCCCCAACTTGCCTTTGTTTGCATTTGTTTTCAGAACACTACACAAAGCTCCAGATAGCTTCTACTCCATCATGGGAACCACCAGGAACATGGCCGACCACTTATTGGTGTTGCCAACCACCTGCTGACCACTTACTTTTGCTGCAGACCAGAAAAAGTGGTCGGCCAGCCACTTTTACGGGTCTGCCAACCAGTTTTTGTTGCACTTCTCCAGTTTGCTGCAATAGAGGACAAGAAGGGGCATAGCAATGTATTTGCAACATATGTGTGCACAACCATAATTCTCGACCCTCGGGCCACCAATCACGCATCTCGATGCATGATGGCCGAGAAGCCAAGATTGCATGAATCAATGTGAAAGGAATGCACAAATAACACATGAGTGCCTTAAACTCTATCATGCATGATCAAGAGCGTCGGCGACCGAGAAATGAGGCATGTTTCATCACTTCGAGTATGAAACGTCACTCGTTTCCCGTATTCGGATTAACACCTAACCCAAACAAATGCAATGCAACTCAAGCATGCAAACATGCAATGCAACTCAAGAATGGTAAACACAATGTAATGCATGCATACACGATGCAATGCAACATGAGCAACCTATCAATGCTAATGACATGCATACACAATGCAAATGCAACATAAGCATGCAAACATGAGGCAATGCAACAAGCATGTAACAATATGCAATGCAACAAGCATGCAACAATATTCAAACCACATGCTCAATGGACTTAAACCGAATATGGACAGACCTCAATCATGCCCAAAATAGTGGCCAAAATGCCGAAACAATGGCATAAAATGCAAGCACATGCATTAGCCCATCAACTAGGCCTAAGAGCACAACTCTCAAAAGTGCTCAAGGAGTGACAAATGTAGAAGTGTGACAACACTAAACGCACTGAAATATCATGTGAAATGATGCCAAATCATCCTAACAACATAAGCATGGCATGCTAGAAGGCTCAAAGCTTGAAACTAGCATAGGCACTTGCACTATAGCTATGCAAAACATGAACCAAAAGGCCAAGGCAACCCAAACAGTTCTAGAGCATGTCAAAATGGTACTAAAACATGTATGGAAGGAAGCCAAAATAAGCTAGCATGGAGGGCATGAGGCATGATGTATGCAAGGCCAAAAGGGAGGATTACACTACACCTACCAAAACCAAGCATGAGATGGCTTCGCCAACAAAAATCAGAGTTATATTATGGCAAAATAACCACAAAAACACACTGAAATGATAGTTCGCAAGCTTAGGCATGATGGCATAAGCAATGGTTCATTCTTAAAGCATAAAGCACAAACTCTCCAATGTATTGAAAGAGTGACAGATGCGAGTGTATGATCACACTACATGCACTGAAATCACATTTCAAATGATGCCAAAACATGCAAATAGTCTAAGCAATGCATGCTAGTGGCTTGGAAACTCAAAGCTAGTGAGCTAGAATACATTATAGCTATACAAAGCGATGCATGCATGGCCAAAACAACATAAATCAGAGCTTAAGCATGGTAAAACGTGAACAAAAGCTTCTTAGAGTTAAGTCAAAATCATGCTAGAATGATGGTCCAAAGCATGATACACACTAGGCTAGTGAATGAAAATACACTACAAGTGCAAGGAGCATGCAAAGGGTTATCAAACCAACCCAAAACAGTGGTATGCCATGCTGAAATAAGGCCTAATGCATGCTAAGATAGAGACAAAACAAGCTTAACAAACATGCTCAAACATGAGGCATACAAGGCAAGCATACAAGACACAAGGAGAGGGGATGACCCTCTCCTATTTGAGACCTCAAAACACAAGTTTACCACTGAAAATCCACTGGATTTCAGTGGTTGAAAGGCCAAGAGAAAGTGATCTCAGGGGCCTAAAGTGATGGTGTAAAACAAAGCCAAACAAGGCACAAGAGGGGGTAGAACACCTTCAACACAAAATAGACCTTAAACAAACATTACAAGCATGCAAAATCAGAACTTTTTGTAGTAGAAAGTCAAGCCAAAATAAGAATGTAAATAGGGCCAAAAGCTTAATAAAAAACAAGGGTTTAAGAGGTTAGAAGCTCACCCTTGTAGAACAACTTTAGAGCAATAACTCCAGCAGCTTTTTTTGATCAAAACCAGTCCAAAAACACCAAAAACAACCTCAAGATGCCTCAGCTCCAAGAGTATGGTGTTTCACTATGTGTTTGTGTGCAAAAGTGTGAAGAATAGACACTTTAAGGCACAAATATGAAGAGCAAGAGCAATATAGAGATAGATGGTATATTTATAGCTCAAGCACAAAATTCTCAACCTAAGGCACGAGGGAGGAAGCTCCCTTATACAGAAAAATAAAGTTTAAGCTTGTTGAAAGAGCTTAGGCCTTCAAGCCATCCCTCCATACACGTGCATGGAGGATGGTTTCTGTGCCCTCCAGCTGGCACAACTGGCAAGAAAATATCTCCAAGAAACTGAAGGAAAGCTACTGACTAGTTGAAGTGGTCGGCCAGCTACTTTTACTGGTCGGCCAGCTACTTGTAGTGGTCGGCCGACCACCATAAGTGGTCTCCCAGGAAATAAAGTGGTGTCCCATGGTGGAAAGGTGGTCTACAACATGAAAGCAAGCTAATGGCATGGTGGGAAACCACTATTGGTGGTCCAAAGACCAAGAAAACCAATTGGCCAACCAGAAAACTGGCTGGTAGGCAGGAAAAGTGGTCTCCAAGGGGAAGAACTAGTCTCCCACCCTTATTTCGCCCTCTAAGCAAGGAAAACAAGGTTTGTGCCAAAAACAAACCAAAAAGGATGAAAGACAAGGGTCCGGGGGTCAAGGCGTGCAGCCGGAGGCCTTGAAAACTAGTCTACGGGCACCAAAAGTGGTCTACAACCACAAAAAGTGGTCTCCCAGACCTCAGTGTCCCTCTAGGTAGAGGCAACAAGGCATGATCCAAAAACCAAGCCAAGAGGAAAACGTTAAGCGGTTCCGAGACAAGGCGCACGGCCGAAGGCTCTAGAAATCGAAAACTGGCCTACCAGAGGGAAAAGTAGTCTACGACCACAAAAAGTGGTCTACGGACCTCTCTCTCCCTCCAGGGAAGGAAAAAACAAGGCTTGGTCTATGAACCGAGCCAAAACACAAACAGTTCAAAGGCCCAGAGGCAAGGTACTCAGCTGAAAACCCTGGAAACTCGAAATGAACACAAACATGCACAATCATCGAGCGCTCGAACGACGACATCTGAGTTTTAAGATCGGTCAAAAATGGGGTGTCTAGAGTTGCCCTTCTTTGACAGAACTCGGAAGTCAAGAAGTGACGGGAGTGAATGTCAAAGCCCAGAGACGACCCATTTTTGACAAGGCCGAAGACTCAGACAAACAGGCAAGATAACAAAGAGATGCGCCCGTAGGCAGGGGCAAGATGCAAATGATATGCACAATGCCGAGCATAACTTATGATCATGCAAAGAGAGCTGTGATAAAGCAATTATGGAAAATAAATGCAACATTTTAAGCCAATGCTATGCCAGCAAGTAAACACAAACCAAACTACATCTCATGCAGAAAGGATTTAAGAAAATTAAGCAATCTTAGTGAATATAGTGAGCGTGTGTAGGGGCCGAATATATGAAAAAATCAGAAGGTGCGTATCATTGGAAGACTGATATTAATCGGCTGTATCCTATGATAGTGGGAAGCTAAATATAATATATGTGCCGAATAAGTGTAAATCCTTAGGGCCGAATAATAGAAAGGACAATGATTAAAAAGTAGGCCCTGGACCCGAGGATCAAAAGGAACAGGTATAAATACAGGAACAATGGGTTGAGAAAGGTATGTAAGAATCACTTCACTTAACTTAGTAAACAAGCTATCTTGAGTGTCTGAACTAACTTTTCTGTCAGAGTGCTAATTCCGGCACCCCCGACCGGAGTGTTTGTATCTTTTCAGGTGACTAGCTGAGGATCATTAGCGTCTCCCAGGATTTGAAGAGTATTTCCAAACCACTTCTCCACAATTAGCGCCGTCTGTGGGAATACTCAAATACATCCATGGTAGGCATGACTGAAGATCCTCCGATAGCCCATGACGGGACCGCATAGAGAGATGACCTCACTCCAGCAAATATGCTCGGAAAGGAAACCATCGCTGCAACGACTTCAGCGTAAGAGACAATGCAAGCGATCATGGAACAAGCAAAGCAGAATGAACAAAGGCTGGAGAACACGATCGCGGAAAATGAATGTCTTCGTCAAGATTTGGCCCTGGAAGTAGCAAAATCCAGAGAAGCCATGTGCCAAGATCCCGAACGACCTCCGAGGGCAGGTGGACAACGACCTCGAGCCCGACCAAAGGATACCGATAGCGACTCCAACTCATTACCCACGGAGCTCAACAAGAAGGAACGATCCGAAACTTCTAGCTCCTCCGAAAAGAGTCCACATACAAGGAACAAGCACAGAAGAAGCAGTTCAGACGAAGAGGACCAGCACGATCCGTTTGTTCGACGGATTGCAAGGGCGGCCCTACCCAAGAAGTTCAAAGCTCCGTCATTCACTCTTTAGGATGGAAAATCAGACCCCACTGATCATATCCGTCACTAAGCGCAGGCCATGACATTGCATGCAGACAACGAAGCCCTCATGTGCCGAATATTCCCCAGCAGCTTGGGGCCATTAGCTGTCAGGTGGTATTACAAGCTGGAGCCGGCTTCGATCAAAAGCTTCCATCAATTATAGAAGTCCTTCAGGGCCAGGTTCATCACCAATGAGGTACAGCTGAAACAGGCCGACTCTCTCTGGGCTATGCAGATTCAGTCAGGAGAAACGCTCAGAGCATATTCGGCGCGGTATTGGGAGCGTTTCAATGTCGTCAACGACGCTTGCAACAACTCCATAGCCATCACCGCCTTCAAAATGGGACTACGTCCTGACAGTGCTCTTTGCAGTTCCCTGACCAGAAGACCCCCCAAAGCAATTTGGCCGTTGATGAAGAAAGTTGAAGAGTATTGCAAAATGGAAGATGATGCCTTGAGAATAAAAGCTGGACAAATGTCTAATAAAACGACCCTCCTTGAAATCGCTCAACCAATAAGTTCTGTGCCACCTCTGAGCCCTAAGACACGGCAACCCGCTAAACGAGACAAAAGGCGGGACTCTCGCCGATCAGGCGATCAATACTCCCACCGGACGAATGAACAACTGCAAGTCGACAACAGGCGCTCGAGGCGTGCCGGCAAGAAGTATACAGAGTTGTCAGAACCAATTACTGCAATAATGACCAAAGTCCAACACCTTCCATTTTTCAAATGGCCGTCAAAGATGGTGGGGCCACTCGACACACAACGAAGGGATAGGTGGTGCGAGTATCACAAAGATCACGGCCACGAAACTGAGAGTTGTTACGCATTAAAGGATCACCTGGAAGAACTGGTGCAAGACGGCCAACTGCAACAGTATGTGAGAAAGGGAAAGCCAACCAAGGCACTAGCCTGAGGCAGGACTCACCTCCACTTAGTGTGATCCATGTAATCTACAGCCTGCCTGCATCCCCAATCGTGCACACAATTTAATCGTATCTAATCCCCCAAAAGCAACGTATTCCGACCGAATGGCCCAGAGAAGCTCCGACAATTACTTTCAATGACTCCGATCTTAGCGGCACAACAGCTTCTCACATCGATCCGTTGGTCATCAAATTACGTGTAAATCGGTTCACCATTGAACGCTTTCTCATTGACCCAGGGAGTACTTCAGAGGTCATGTATTACCAAACTTTCATCAAACTCAGCCTCAATGAGTCAGATCTGTCTTCGGCGCCTCACCCACTATTCGGCTTTAATACGAATCCTGAGTACCCGTTAGGGAAGATCATACTACCCGTTCGAGTGGGCTCCAGAACGGTCGAAGTAGAATTCCTAGTCGTAAAGCTCCCTTCGCCGTATAATGTCATGATGGGGCGAACCTGGTTACATATTATAAAGGCCATTCCAAGCACTTATCATCAGCTTGTGCACTTCCCGACAGCTCATGGCATTGAAGAAATCCGTGGCTCCCCGCAATCGGCATAAGCAGAGATTTTATGAAAACCCTATCACTGACCCGACCTGTGGGCTTTGATACTTGTATATATATCACTTCTGCAATGCAAACCATTTTTCTTCGTCACTCAACTCATTTCACAAACCCCATTGTAGCGCTCGTCATGTCAATGATTCAAATCCCATCTTTGGTGCATGACACCTTAGGGCTGATTAAGACTCCAGATTTGGAGCGCCCTTCGTGGATATCACAATTGGCCACATTAAGTCTCCAGATTTGGAGCCCCCTTTGGTGTATGACACCTCAGGGCCGACTAAGACTCCAGATTTGGAGCGCCCTTCGTGGATATTACGATTGGCCACATCAAGTCTCCAGATTCGGAGCCCCTTTGGTGCATGACACCTTAGGGCCAATTAAGTCTCCGGATTCGGAGCCCCCTTTGGTGCATGACACCCTAGGGCCGATTAAGACCCCGGATTCGGAGCTCCCTTCGTGGATATCACGATTGGCCAGATTAAGTCTTCGGATTCGGAGCCACTTTGGTGCTGGACACCTTAGGGCCGATAAGTCTTCGGATTCGGAGCCCCCTTTGGTGCATGACACCTTAGGGCCGATTAAGACTTCAGATTCGGAGCGCCCTTCGTGAATATCACGATTGGCCACATCAAGTCTCCGGATTTAGAGCCCCTTTGGTGCATGACACCTTAGGGCCGATTAAATCTCTGGATTTGGAGTCCCCTTTGGTGCATGACACCTTAGGGCCGATTAAGACTCCGGATTCGGAGCGCCCTTCGTGGATATCACGATTGGCCACATTAAGTCTCCGAATTCGGAGCCCCTTTGGTGCAGGACACCTTTGGGCCGATTAAGTCTCTGGATTCGGAGCCCCTTTTGGTGCATGACACCTTAGGGCCGATTAAGACTCCAGATTCGGAGTGCCCTTTGTGGATATCACGATTGGCCATATTAAGTCTTTGAATTTGGAGCCCCTTTGGTGCATGTCACCTGAGGGCCGATTAAGTCTCCAGATTCGGAGGCCCTTTGGTGCATGACTCCTTAGGGCCGATTAAGACATCAGATTCGGAGCGCCCTTCGTGGATATCATGATTGGCCACATTAAGTCTCCGGATTCGGAGCCCCTTTGGTGCATGACACCTTAGGGCCGATTAAGTCTCTGGATTCGGAGCCCCTTAGTGCATGACACCTTAGGGCCGATTAAGTCTCCAGATTCGGAGCCCCCTTTGGTGCATGACACCTTAGGGCCGATTAAGTCTCCGGATTCGAAGGCCCTTTGGTGCATGACACCTTCGGGCCGATTAAGTCTCCGGGTTCGGAGCCCCTTTTGTGCATGACACCTTAGGGTCGATTAAGTCTCCGGATTCGAAGCCCCCTTTGGTGCATGACATCCTAGGGTCGATTAAGACTCTGGATTCGGAGCGCCCTTCGTGGATATCATGATTGGCCACATTCGGTCTCTGGATTCGGAGCCCCTTTGGTGCAGGACACCTTAGGGCCGATTAAGTCTCCGAATTCATAGCCCCCTTTGGTACATGACACCTTAGGGCCGATTAAGACTCCGGATTCGGAGCGCCCTTCATGGATATCACCATTGGCCATGTGAAGTCTCCAGATTAGGAGCCCCTTTGGTGCATGAAACCTTAGGGCCGATTAAGTCTCCAGATTCAGAGCCCCCTTTGGTGCATGACACCTTAGGGCTGATTAAGACGCCGGATTTGGAGCGCCCTTCATGGATATCACGATTGGCCACATCAAGTCTTCGGATTCGGAGCCTCCTTGGTGCATGACACCTTAGGGCCGATTAAGTCTCCGGATTCGGAGCCCCCTTTGGTGCATGAAACCTTAGCGCCAATTAAGACTCCGGATTCAGAGCGCCCTTCGTGGATATCACGATTGGCCACATTAAGTCTCCGGATTCGGAGCCCCTTTGGTGCAGGACACCTTAGGGCCGATTAAGTCTCCGGATTCGGAGCCCACTTTGGTGCATGACACCTTAGGGCCGATTAAGACTCCGGATTCGGAGCGCCTTTCGTGGATATCACGATTGGCCACATTAAGTCTCCGGATTCGGAGCCCCTTTGGTGCATGACACCTTAGGGCCAATTAAGTCTCCGGATTCGAATGCCCTTTGGTGCATGACACCTTCGGGCCCATTAAGTCTCCGGATTTGGAGCCCCTTTGGTGCATGACACCTTAGGGCCGCTTAAGTCTCCGGATTCGGAGCCCCCTTTGGTTCATGACACTTTAGGGCCGATTAAGACTCCAGATTCAGAGCGCCCTTCGTGGATATCACGATTGGCCACATTAAGTCTCTGGATTCGGAGCCCCTTTGGTGCATGACACCTTAGGGCCGATTAAGTCTCCGAATTCGGAGCCCCTTGGTGCATGACACCTTAGGGCCGATTAAGTGTCCGGATTCGGAGCCCCCTTTGGTGCATGACACCTTAGGGCTGATTAAGTCTCCGAATTCGGAGGCCTTTTGGTGCATGACACCTTCGGGCCGATTAAGTCTCCGGATTTGGAGCCCCTTGGTGCATGACACCTTAGGACCGATTAAGTCTCCAGATTCGGAGCCCCCTTTGGTGCATGACACCTTAGGGCCGATTAAGACTCCGGATTCGGAGCGCTCTTCGTGGATGTCACAATTGGCCACACTAAGTCTCCGGATTCAGAGCCCCCTTTGGTACATGACACCTTAGGGCCGATTAAGTCTCCGGATTCGGAGTACCCATTGGCACAAACAAAAACAAAAAACACGCCAATATCCGAAATAGGGTGATTAACTAAGTATATAAAAATTTCAGAATAAGACGCAAATGTTTGAAATAAAAATTTTTATTTGATCAAACAGTTGTTACATAAACGCAACCTACATTTGAGCATTACAATACCCATTTTCAACCTCAAAATCTAAAAAGGAAAAAAAACAAAAACACATCGGTAAAGCGGCAGTGCCAAATCAACTCCCGTCACCCAGAAAAAGTCCACGGTTTGCAAAGCCTTGAGCCAACTTTGCCCAAGCCTATGACTTGCGCATTTCCAAACTTCCCCTGATACCATTGACAATGTCAAGGAAAAAATCCAGGACAAAGAAGGATAAACCCAACGGTCGTTGCCTTTCCTTTCGGGGTGATCTGCTTCGATGACTGGAAGATTCATGCCAACTTTTGGACATCCTACCTCGCATACGGATGGGTCCTCTGCCGCGCTCCATTGCAACACCAGGTTTGGCTGAACTCCCAGCCTCTCTAACTAACATCCCCACTTATCCCACCTCACATAATAAGTGATCGCTTATCTGCGCGAAACGCCCACTCTTTTTATTTTCAATATTGGCAGCGATCTCGAGGCCCCAATCCCGAGGCGATTTCATTAACGCTAAACTCCATGAGATAAACGTCGGTTGACATTCGCCACGGTGTAGTTATCCAAACGACTTTTTGAAGCACATGCACTGGCCAAAAATCTAGGCCTCGAGCCGAGTTGAATTTGCCGTAGCCAATCTACCCACTGGCTTTCGGCTTTCCCAGGTTACAATGGCCTCATTCAGTAATAAACGACTATCACGTATGGGCCAACCCTACCTATAAACCGGCGTACCATGTATGGGTTGACCCTGCCGATCAACGTTTATACATTCATTCAAACATACAATAAAACGAAACACATACATGCCGAATACGAACTGCAACAAAATATTTATAATAGAACGTTTTTTATTCAATAAAACAAACAATACATCACATAGTTTTGAACGTGATCTGTGTTTCAACCTTACAATAAGTATACTTATACGGCGTCACCCTCATCCTGACTCTTCTCGACTTCAAAAGTAGAAAACGGAAAATGTTTACTGTGGTAGAGTGGCGATGCCGAATCAATGCCCGGCGCTCGAAGAGCTTCCGCGGCTTGAGATGCCTTGATCCAACCGTGCCTAAATCCATGATTTTCACATCGGCAAACTTCTTCAGCAAGTTTCTCCATGGTCTTTTCGATTCCAACTTTTCGGCCTTTATGAAAACCTTTCTCATAGGCCCTCCCCTTCGCGCTCTCCATTGCGAACATACTCGCCGTCTCACGATTGGTAAACGCAGTACTGATGAGCCGACTGGTAACCCTTTCTTCCACGACTGGGTTTCCCTACCCGGTGGGTTGTGCCTGAGCCGTCTTGATCTTCCTTAACTCGCGCTCAGCCGCCTCCATGCGAGCCTCTAAACTTTGAATACGTTCCTCCTTCTTCTCCATTTCTCGGCGGGCTGCGCACAACCGCATGCCGATTTCATAGGCAGTGTACAGCCCCTTCACCGCCCCGTGAATGCCTTCACGAAATACTTCATAGTCCTGTCGACCTACCATCGATTGCTGAACCTCAGGAGGAAAAATTTGTCGAGCAAACTCGACCGCTACATTTGGGTCTCGAATGATCGAGTCCGCCTCTGTCATGGGTCTATTCCTCACAAACACCGCAAAGCTTAATGGGCACGGATTCGCGTCAGATCCCCTCTCAACTCGAGGTTGAGAAGATTTGCCCTGCGACTGCTTGTCCCGCCTGGGCGACCTACTTCGACGTCGAGGAGACGAATGCCTCTCTCGATCCCTAGAACTCCTACTTCCTGTGCGCGAAGGGTCACCCCCTCGATTCATGTCTCCACCCAGCTCAGCTAGCGTCCTCGCTTCCCCTCTGCTGTTAAAGAAGAGTCTGTTCGACATTTACACGATACCTTCAAAAGCTGGAGTCAGTTGTTTACTGTGCTCATAAAACTTGTACCTTCAATCATTTATCCTTTACAGAGGCAGCACCCTCGAGGCAATCTCATTAATTGTGAAAACCTCAATCGCCCAGCGCCGACTGGATCGACCCACCTGGGGCAAGGGCAGATAAGTTCATCTCCTCCAGTGCCCGAATGATCATGCACCGCCTGGGGCAGGGGCATATTAATCAATCTATTCGGATTAAGTGCCCCAGCCGGCCCATGAATTGACTTCAAAACTCCTAAGTTCATCTCATCTGGCGCCTGAATGATCATGCACCGCCTGGGGTTAGGGCAGATCAATCAATCTATTCAGATTAAGTGCCCCAGCCGGCCCATGAATCGACTTCAAAACTCCTAAGTTTGTCTTATCTGACACCCGAATGATCATGCACCGCCTGGGACAAGGGCAGATTAATCAATTTATTCGGATTAAGTGCCCCAGTCGACCCATGAATTGTTTCAGCATAATACCCACGAGCTATTTGGCATACGAACGATAAGATTGCCAAGATATTCAATCATAGAAAGCTCAACAGAGTAATCATTCTATCTAAAGTAGTGAAAGGCAAAAATTCTTCACCAACATAACAGCACAAAATACGCATAAGTAGTAGTGAAACAACAAGATAATTTTCACCAACATAACATCACAAACTGCGCATAAGTAGTAGTGAAATAACAAGATAATTTTTATTAATAAATTGAGCAGAGACAGTAACCAATTTATACATGAAAACCACTCAGAACCAACGAAAGTCCTTAAAACAAAAATAATAAAAAAAAACAAAAACATGCATTAAAAGGGAAAGCATTTCACAAATTCGAATGACTCCCAGATCAATCCTCGTGGTCAGACTCAAGTGGCTCAACGTCCACCTGCTCATAAGGAATTGGCAATGCCAATGTAACCCCAACGGCATCAAGGGCCTTGAACTACCCATTTTTGAACCCCCGATTCTCAAACTTGGGGACTTCATTTACGTATTCCTCGAAGGCGGTGCCTTTTCCTGCTTCGAATGCGGCAGAAGCCTCAGATTTTGCCTTTTCCATGGCCGCCTTCAACTCTGCTAACTCAGTCTCTATCTTGTTAAACGCCTCCTCAGCTAGCCTAAGCGATTCTTTGCTCGTGTTCGCTCTATCTTCGGCATCAGAATGAAGATGATCGGTAGTCCGAGACCTTTCTACTTCGGCTTCGGCTCGCGCAGTCTTCATCACGGCTCTCATCATCTCAAATTCGGCCATGCTCTTTTGATCGACCACTTCTGATTGCAAACGGTCAATCCTCTCAAGGGCATCGTGCAGGCGGCGTCCCAAGTCAGCGATCCTGCCGACCGTCTGCAAAATGAGTTGGGATCGTTAGATGCCATAGGCAACCAAAATCAAAACAAGTCAAAGTTCACCTACCAAAAGGGCCGACTGCACAAATAGGGCTACGGCCACCAAATCCGGCACGGCATGAAAGGATGCCTTGTCAGCTGGTAGGGAGACTGAAGCCGCCAGGCTCAAGGCTACCGCTGGGTCGGTAATGATGGATGCGTCAGAGGGAATTGGTGTGTCTCTGATCTTTTGCTAAACAATGAAAGGGACAATGATGTCCGATTCTTCTAAGCGAGGCCTTTTGTTGGCAAGACTATCTTCTGAACCGGCCTATCCCTTGGCGCTACACTTTTTGCCCCGCTCTTCTGGAATTAACCGTTCTTCAATGACCGACTGTTCAACCACTTTCGCCGTTTCGGCCACAACAATCTGAGCTGGCTCTTCAATAACAGGTTCAATAACAGATCCAGAACGGGCGCCCTCGGCCCTTTTCCGAGCGGCCATGCGCTCGGCATTTTTCTTCTGAGCCATCTGCATGAGGCTTTCCCCAGCCATACCTTCAAAAAAATCGCCGAGTAGGTCTCCCAAACTTCCAAAAATATCTCTAGAAAAAAACTCCGCCCGACCCGAAGTGGATTGCGAGATAGGCTGACCACGTCTGGCTGTCTCAAACGCCAAGTTTAGGGCCTCGTCAACCTCTTCGGCCTCCTCAGCGAAATCTCCGGCTGGTTCGGCGACTACCTCTACCACCGACTCGACGTCTTGCCCCGAATTAGAAGCTTCGAGATCGACTTGCCTAAGGCTCTTTAAGCTAGAGAAGATAAGAGCCGCAAGTTATTGATCGCCGGATGGAATCAGAATGTTGTCAGCGGCCGAAAAAGTAGTAGAAGTAGGCTCGTATCGAAGAAGTATGTGGGCCGCCCCTTGCTTCAGAAGTTTGATGACGGTCAAGTATCCCAAAGGCGCCAAGAATCTGCAGGACTGTCGTCGGTAGAAACTAGAATCTTCTTCAAATTACTGCCTGCAAAGACAAAGGGTTAGACACGGAGAGAAGGCCGAGTAAAGAAAAGTTCTGTAAACGCAAGAAGACACATGGCAACCTGGTTCACCCCTCTGTCTGGAAATAGGGTCTAGGCGACCCTCGCCTTCGCCAAATTCCCAGTTCCCTCGGATATTGACCATTACGTCATCCACACGTTTACCAGAACTGGCAAGCATGGTTACCAAATGATGGTCAGTATCCTTGGCCCTAAGAAAGTACCGCCCAAGCCGACCGGAAGATTTGGCTAAAGCATAGCACTGCCGAATGGTCAAAATGCCAAGATCGATCCTGAGGTGCCGGTTCAACTCTACGATCCCCATTATGATTCGAAAAAAGTTCACGTTGGGTTGAGAAGGAATCAGACCCCAATAGCGGAGGATGACCCTAAGGAATGGATGTAGGGGAAAACGGACCCCGCCCTCTGCAATGGATAGGAGAGAAAAGACGATTGAATTTCGATCCTCTCTCTCCATATCCAGAGTGTTGTCCGTCACTTGAGATAGATGAACATCGTCGGGGATGGAAAAGTGTCATCGGAATCCGGAGACACGACCCTCAGAAAGGAGGTCTTTCAAGTGTTTAGCCATTTTCACGGGGAATAAAGGGTTTGCCAAAATTAAAATAACAAACAGAAAGTAGGATTGCAAAGAAAAGAGAAGAAGACTTACGAGGAGCAAGGGGGACGAGGGTAGACGGAGAAGAGTTGCAAAAAATGCGAGTCAGAGAAGGGATATCCGCTGGCAGTCCAAAAGTCTCGAATACTCGACGAACTGTGCATTCGAAAGGACTGAAATTTCAAATCACAATAAATGCAAGACGCACGAATGAGGCGGGAAAGTGTAACGATGAACAAAAAGGTGTGCGCATCCTGACATCTATATTGGGGTACGCGAAGCCGCATGACCTATTTCGACTTTTCCAATTCAAGACCAAACACGCCGATTAACTACCGTCAATAGGGAGTTCGGGGGGCAATTGTGGGGGCCGAATATATGGACAAATCAGAAGGTGCGTATCATTGGAAGACTGATATTAATTGGCTGTATCCTACGAGAACGGGAAGCCGAATATAATATATGTGCCGAATAAGTGTAAATCCTTAGGGCCGAATAATAGAAAGGACAATGATTGAAAAGTAGGCCTTGGACCCGAGAATCAAAAGGAACAGGTATAAATACAGGAACAATGGGTTGAGAAAGGTATGTAAGAATCACTTCACTTAACTTAAGCTATCTTGAGTGTCTGAACTGACTTGTCCGTCGGAGTGCTAATTCCGACACCCCCGACCGGAGTATTTGTATCTTTTCAGGTGACTAGCTGAGGATCATTAGCGTCTCCCAAGATTTGAAGAGTATTACCAAACTACTTCTCCACAGCGTGTGTGATAGATACACAAAGCGAACGTGTGATAGATACACAAAGTGAGCGTAGTGTGATAGATACACAAAGAGAATGTGTGATAGATACACTAAGCAAACGTGTGGTAGATACACTAAGCAAGTGTATGATAGATACACAAAGAAAACAGAGTGTGATAGATACACCAAGCAAACGTGTGGTAGATACACAAAGCGAGCATAGTGTGATAGATACACAAAGGGAGCATGGTGTGATAGATACACAAAGCGAAGAAAGTGTGATAGATACACTAAGTAAGCATAGTGTGATAGATAGACAAAGCGAACGTGTGATAGATACACAAAGAAAACGGAGTGTGATAGATATACCAAGCAAACGTGTGGTAGATACACAAAGCGAGCAAAGTGTGATAGATACATAAAGCGAACATGTGATAGATATACAAAGTGAGTACGTGTGATAGATACACAAAAGGTGAATGAAATGTGATAGATACACTAAGTGAATATGTGTGATAGATACACAAAGCGAAGGCAGTGTGATTGATACACTAAGTGAATATGTGTGATAGATACACAAAGCGAATGTGTGATAGATATACAAAGGTGAAAAGAGTGTGATAGATACACTAAAGTGAGCAAAGTGTGATAGATACACTAAGGTGGACAAATTGTGATAGATACACTATATGAACAAAGTGTAATAGATACACTAAGTGAAGAGAGTGTGATAGATACACTATATGAACAAAGTGTGATAGATACACTAAGTGAAGAGAGTGTGATAGATACACTAAGTGAAGAGAGTGTGATAGATACACTAAGTGAAGAGAGTGTGATAGATACACTATATGAAGAGAGTGTGATAGATACACTAAGTGAAGAGAGTGTGATAGATACACTAAATGAG
The DNA here is from genome assembly GCA_025200525.1 of Camellia lanceoleosa. Taxonomy (NCBI): domain Eukaryota; kingdom Viridiplantae; phylum Streptophyta; class Magnoliopsida; order Ericales; family Theaceae; genus Camellia; species Camellia lanceoleosa. The sequence continues at coordinate 145,480,383 of CM045759.1, read as the reverse complement.
AAAAGTGTGATAGATACACTAAGTGAGGAGAGTATGATAGATACACTAAATGAGCAAAGTGTGATAGGTACACTAAGTGAGGAGAGTGTGATAGATACACTAAATGAGCAAAGTGTGATAGATACACTAAGTGAGGAGAGTGTGATAGATACACTAAGTGAAGAGAGTGTGATAGATACACTAAATGAGCAAAGTGTGATAGATACACTAAGTGAGGAGAGTGTGATAGATACACTAAGTGAAGAGAGTGTGATAGATACACTATATGAAGAAAGTGTGATAGATACACTATATGAACAGAGTGTGATAGATACACTATATGAAGAAAGTGTGATAGATACATGTGGGGGCCGAATATTTTGAGTCGTAGAGAGGCCGAATAGTCGAACTTGGAGAGTCGAAATATATAGCACTCTGCGCCATCTCACACGCTCGAATCCTATCCTATTCGGCCAAATAGCCGATCGAGCAAGGGGCCGAGTGAAAAGCGGTTTGCTACAAAAGAAGCCGAATGGTGAATTGAAAGTGGACCCAATCCCGAGGCCCAAGAAAAAAAAGATATAAATAGAAGAACACCAGCCAGAAAGAGGTATGTGAGAACCATTACGCTTAACTTAAAATACAAGTAACTCAGTGTGTAAAGACTAACTTGCCCATCGGAGTGTTAATTTCCACAATTGGCGCCGTCGGTGGGAATACTCAAGCACATCCATGGCGGGCGTGATGGAAAATCCTCTGGCAGTCACTATCAACCCTACACCGCAAGATGAAACCACTCCAAGCAATATGCTTGGGCCAAAGAATATTACCGCAAGAAGGGCCCTGAACTTCGGTTCACCCTCGACATCAGCACAAGAGACAATGCAAGCAATTATGTAGCAAGCAAAGCAAAACGAAACGAACAGAGGTTGGAGAACATGATCACTGAGAACGAATGTCTCCGTCAGGATTTAGCCTTGGAAGTAACGAAGTCCAAACAAGTTGTACGCCAGGATCCGGAACGACCTCTGAGGGTAAGTGGTTGACGACTTCGAGCCTAACAACAGGACACCGACAGTGATTCTGACTCATTATCCCCGAAGTCCAAAAAGAAGGGTTGACTCGAAGCTACCAGTTCTTCTGAAGAGAGTGTACGTATAAGACATAAGCGACGAAGAAACAGTTCAGACGAAGAAGACCAGCATGATCCCTTTGAACGACGGATCGCAAGGGCGGTCCTATCCAAAAAGTTCAAAGCTCCACTCTTTATGATGGAAAATCAGACCCCACCGACACATTCGTCACTACAAGTAAGCCATGACATTGCATGCAGATGACAAGGCCCTCATGTGCCGAATATTTTCCAGCAGTTTGGGACCACTGGCTGTCAGGTAGTATTATAAATTGGAGCTGGCTTCGATCAAGAGCTTCCATCAATTACAGAAATCCTTCAGGGCCAGATTCATCGCCAACGAGGTCCAGCCGAAACAAGCTGACTCTCTCTGGGCAATGCAGATCCAGCCAGGAGAAACACTAAGAGCGTATTTGGCACGCTACTGGGAGTGTTTTAATCTTGTTGATGACGCTTACAACGACTCCATGGCCATTACCGCCTTCAAAATGGGTTTGCATCCTAACAGCGCTCTCCTTAGCTCCTTGACTTAAAGACCCCCCAAAATGGTCTGGTCGTTGATGAAGAAAGTTGAGGAATACTGCAAAATGGAAGATGACGCCTTACGGGTTAAAGCCAGAAACGTGGCTAACAAGATGGCTCATTCTGAAATTGCTCACCCGTTAAATTTTGTACCACTTCAGAGCTCTGAACCATGGCATCGGGCTAAACGAGATAAGAGACAGGATTCTCGCCAATCAAGCGATCAATGCTCCTACCGAGCAAGTGAACAACTGCAAGTCGATAGCAGGCGCACAAGGCATGCTGACAAGAAATATACGGAGTTGACAGAGCCAATTAGTGCGGTTATGTCCAAAATTCAACATATCCCGTTCTTTAAATGGCCGTCGAAAATGGTGGGACCTCCAAACACACGAAGACGGGATAGGCGGTGTAAGTATCACAAGGATCATGGCCATGATACTGAGAGTTTTTATGCATTGAAGGATCATCTGGAGGAATTGGTACAAGATGGTCGGCTACAATAGTACATCTGAAAAGGCAGCTCAACCAAAGAAATAGCCTTAAGACAGGATTCTCCTCCACTCGGCGTGATTCACATGATATACAGCCTGCCAATGTCATCTGCGGTGCACATGATTCAGTCACATCCCGACCCTCAAAATCAACTCACTCCAGCAAAACGGCGCCATGAAGCTGCGTGCATCACTTTTGATGATTCAGATTTGGCCAGAGTGACACTCCTCCACATCAATCCCTTGGTAATCGAGTTACGCGTAAATTGATTCACCGTTGAGCGTGTACTCATTGATCCGGGGAGCACATCGAAAGTTATGTATTACAAGACATTCACTAAACTCGACTTCTCCGAATCGGATCTCTCTCCGGCACCTTATCCACTATTCGGCTGCAACGCCAATCCAAAATACCCATTGGGGAAAATCACACTACCCGTTCGAGCAGGTTCCCGAACAGTGGAAGTGGAATTCTTGGTCGTCAACCTGCCGCTGTCGCTGCCGTCGCCGTATAATCTCATTATGGAGCGAACTTGGTTGCACACCATGCAGGTCGTGCCGAGCACGTATCATCAGTTGCTACGCTTCCTGACAGAACGCGGCATTGAGCAGATCCATGGCTCCTAGAAATCAGCATAAGCATGTTATCTCCTTGCTGGAAAGACGCCAAAGGAGTTGCAAGTGAATTCCATTGAGGTGCCGGATCGGGAGAGCCTCGACTGTGACGCCCCGATTCTACACTATTGGTTGCAGTCAAGGGAGAGTCACTAATGAGTCCTATGGTCAATAACCAAGGAAGATCCCAGATCGCCGGAGGAGTCAAATAGCCTCCCTTCTAAGTCTAGCTTTCTTAGGCAGCGCACTACCCTTTTGATAGATCTTAAATGGTATTGACACAAGGTCTCATAAGCAACAACATGGATCACACATATAATATAAATATATAACAACCACAATATACTTAATTCAAAAGATAGTTTCATTACATTACATTCCCAAAAGAAAAATTAAATCTTCATATGAGTCTTACAAAATATCCAAAAAAAAACTTCTAATTTTTCTAGAATAGCCAAAAGTCTTCGAAGGTTTCGGGCTTGACGTTTCCAGCTAAGAATTCCTCTTCGTCACCTGGCATGATACGCCGTGAGCTTTGAATGCCCAGTAAACACACGCACACGCCCATCCCATTTTCCCAGTTCAATACACAATCACAATTATAACATCAAGTAATAAAGCATGATATTCTAATAATTAAATCAATAAATAAATAAATAGTTAAGTTAGATGTCAGTAACTAGAAATCCCCTAAAGAGATTTCGTCCTCCCAACCACAAGAATCGGACGCGGATTATTCGGTATGCCCCCTCTTTTGCTGCTGTGTTGCAGAACTAACCTCGGATGCCTATCAACGGTTATATACCGTGTAGCACCAACCGTAGGGCCTCAAAAGAGACGGTAAAAAATAGGGCCTTGCCCAAATCCCTCCTTACACCAAACCACCTAGGGTCCGAATACAACCGCTCCGTTCAAGGGTTCCGAAAACCACTTGCGTAAGACTTTAACTTTTAAATAGGGAACGCATCCCAACATACCATATACCATATATTCTCATCTTTTCATTACTCAAATGTTCGAAAAACCCAATACCCACCCAATTAGGTTTCCCGTTGGATTAAGTGTTTTAAAACAAGGTTAGTTCAACATATAAAACATTAATATCCATATAAGCATGCATTCTTAAGATGAGAAAGGTAAATAACATAATCACAACACATATATTATCAGGTCAAGACATGATTATAAACTACAACAATCTCATGAACTCAAAGGTACAAAACATCCATACCTAACAAAATTTCCAGATTTAGCATCGCATAAAGATTAAAATGAAAGAGCTATTTTAGATCCTTTATCTGGCTTGGCCTTCCTGTGATTGGTAGAGGATTCAATCTAGTTTCTAGAACATTTTTCGGAATTGGGGTTTCTCTTCCAAATTCTAAGTTATTTAGAAAATATTTCAGCGCTGTCCAGGGTCTGTCCAGAATCTGCCCAAAATCTGTCGACTATTACGAAAACTTGATTTTCTTGCAAACCACTCAATGTTTTTCGATGAAACCAATTTTAGTTGAAAGCTAACTTCTAAAGGAAGGTTTTGACATAAAATGGAGGTTCAAAATATTTTTTTACATTTTTCTGGAATTTTCGAAAGTTGGCTGCAAAAACAGGTTCTAAGGTAGAATGCCCAAATTAAGAAGATTTATGAAAAAGGGGGTTCCACCAGGGGAAAGTTTCATTCCTTTTGCAAAGAAAATATGCTAACTATTAAATGTTTAACTTAGAAAATCTGTTTGAAAGAGTGCCTTTGAAAAGTTGAGAGATTGGTACAAAAGAAGACGGTTTGTGCCAAAATGGGTAAAACACAAGAGAGATGGAAACAATACTCAAATCCTGATATTTTTAACATAAGAACATGATAATAATAGATCTAAAACATCACGTAAAATCTTTAAAAAGAACATGCATTAGAAAAGAGAATGAAGAGAAGGTTGTGTTGGTGGCTTACCATCTAGCTTTGCACAAGAAACTCTCTTCTTCTTCCCTCTTCTCCTCTAGACTTCTCTTCCGTGCTCTCCTCCCTCTCTCTAACCAAAATGTGTGTGTGAGTGAGTGTGTTGTGTGTATGTTTGCAAGCTAGGGAGGGTGTGGTATATATAGGCAATTTGGGATAAAAGGACATAAATGCCCTTTAGTTGGAATTGGATGGAAAGCTAGGATTTTGGTTGGTGTCAAAAGGGATAGGAGTAACTAAGGTGCTAAATCATAGGTTTTGGCATCAATTAGTTGATCTTTAGTTGAAAGGTAACTAGTTTTGAGATTTGCAACCTAGGTCTAGGTCACTAGGTTGTGTTTTTTCCTAGAACATCACGATGGTGGTTCTTGAAAATTGGCTCCTCTCTTGGGGAAGTGTGAGGGGGTTATTATTTAAATCATTTTAGGTTCCAGGCACACTCCTCTAGGTGTATATGTATATATATATAACAAGATTGATGGCATTTCGAGGTACAAGGTATAAATACTAGTTTGGGCAAGTTTTGAATTTAAAAGAAAAAGTGAGGGCCTGGAGTAAATACATGTAACTTATGTAGAATTAAATTAGGTTAGGGATCCTAATCCGATTAGGGAAATTCCTGTTTCGAAAAAAAAAAAAAAAAAAAGTAACGCTAACCGACAAGATTTGAATTAATTCAAGTAAACGAGGGGCTAAAAAAAATAAATAAATAAAATTCAACATTAGGGTCTTAAAAGTAAATACATATTTTAGGGGCTTTACATCGACGATGTTGGACGGCTTCCAAATGAAAAGGCCACGAAAGGCTTATATCGAGTTGAAATCGACGAAAGTCCAGACAAGTTCTTCATGGTCGGTGCCTCCCTGAATCAAGCCGACAGATAGCAGCTAATTTCTTTCCTACTCAGCAACCTTGATGTCTTTGTGTGGACTCCATACGAGATACCGGGTATAGATCTGTCCGTTTCATAGCACCGTTTGAATGTTGACCCTAAGTGCAAGCCGATCATTCAGAAAAGCCGGCAGTCAGCCACAGAGCACACTACCACCCTTGTTGAGGAGGTTGACAGGCTGCTTGACGCTGGGGCAATCAGGGAAGTGACCTACCCTACATGGCTCTCTAATACAGTGGTGGTGAAGAAGAAAAATGGGACTTGGCGAGTGCGTGTCAATTTCACAGACCTAAACAAAGCCTGCCCCAAGGTTTGTTTTCCCCTACCCAGAATTGACCAACTTGTAGACGCGACGGCACACCATCAACGTATGAGCTTCCTTGATGCTTACAAAGGCTACCATCAAATCGCCATGCATCCAGAGGACCAAGACAAAACTGCATTCCTCACCCCAAGAGGAACCTACTGCTACAAGGTTATGCCTTTTGGGCTAAAGAATGCAGGGGCAACCTACCAAAGACTGGTCATTGCCATGTTTAAGGAGCAACTCGGCAACACTATAGAAAACTGTACATTGACGATATGGTGGTCAAGTCCAAGGAAGAGCAGAGTCATATAGCCGATCTAAAAGAGACATTCGGCATTCTACGCAAATATAGAATGAAGCTGAACACTTCCAAATGTGCGTTTGGGATCGACTCTGGCAAATTCTTGGGTTACATTGTCAACCATCGAGGAATCGAAGCCAACCCAAGGCAAATCCCAATAATTCTAGAACTAGGCTCCCCTCGATCGGTTAAGGAAGTTCAGAAGTTAATAGGGATGGCCGCCGTACTCAACAGGTTCATCAGTCGTTCCACGGACCGCTGCCGACAATTCTTTTATACACTATGGAAGGGCAAGGCTTTTGAATGGTCCACCGAGTGCGAAGTTGCTTTCAACGGCCTTAAGACCTACCTCCGATTAGTTCCACTCTTGACAACACCCTCGGCCGGTGATCCGCTCATTTTGTATTTGGCAGTTTTCGACCGGGCCGTCAGCGCCGTACTAATAAAAGAAGAACTGGGGGAGTAGCGGCCAGTGTATTATGTAAGCAAGGCAATGGTTGACGCCGAAACACGCTATCTTTTGTTGGAAAAACTCATTTTGGCCCTCGTCATGGCAGCGAGAAAGCTGATGCATTACTTTAAGGGGCATACCATCACAGTGCTAACGGACAACCCCCTCCGGTCGGTACTCCGTAGTGCAGAAGCATTAGGGCGCGTTTCAAAGTGGGCTCTTGAACTCGGCCAGTACGATATTCAGTTTCTTCCTAGAACCTCCATCAAGGGACAAGTGCTTGCCAACTTTGTGGCCGAATTCACAGGGGGACTTGCCGACTTCATGTCCAATGAAATTCGACCTAAGCCGAGCTGGAGAATTTATGTTGGGGATATTTAGCAGTTGTACTGTGATGGATCATCTAATCAACGGGGCAGCGGAGCCGGAGTAGTAATCATGGCTCCCGACGGTGCAATAATTGAGCAGGCCGTCAAACTCGGCTTCGAAGCAACAAATAACGAGGCTGAATACGAAGCCCTTCTGGCCGGTTTGTGGAATGCACATCTTCTGGGTGCTCGCCGTTTGCTGGTATTTTGCGATTCAAAACTGGTGATCAATCAGCTAAAGGGGGAGTACGCGGCCAAAAATGACCGTATGGCGACTTACATGAAATTGGCTAGCACCTTGCTGGCAAAATTTGACCATCATAAATTGAATCAGATAACACGTGATCAGAACACACATGCAGATGCCCTGGCTTGCCTAGCCTTCGCCATTAACTCAGAGATTAAATGGACCATCGAAGTAGGTTTTATCCCGGAGCCGAGCATTGGCTCTTCGGAGAAAGTCCGGGTCAATGTTGTAGAAGCTAGACCGAGTTGAATGGATCTCATTGCTACATTCCTATCTTTCATCTTTCAAATAGCTCCCAGAGGACAAGAAAGAAGCACACAAGCTGCGAAACAAAGCCCTGCAATACTACTTGGATCCGCAAGGATAGCTTTATAAAAAATCCCTTTCTGGTCTATATTTGGAATGTGTCCATCCGGACAAAGTCGAAGAGCTTCTGACTGAAATACATGAAGGCAGCTGTGGCGCCCATTCTGGTGGGCGCTCTTTGGCTCATCGAGTCGTGACTCAGGGGTATTACTGGCCGACAATAAGAGCCGACATTGAATGTTACATGAAAAAGTGTGAACAGTGCCAGAAGTTCTCTCCTTTGACCCATCTGCCTGCTGAAGAGCTAAGCTCCATAACCAATCCTTGGCTGTGCGCCCAATTGGGACTTGACATCATCGGACCACTGCCTCGTGCCTTGGGTAACAAGTGGTTCTTGATTATCGCGACAGATTATTTTACAAAATGGGTAGAAGCGGAGGCACTAATGCACATCCGAGATACCGACGTAAAGCATTTTGTGTGGAGAAATATCATAACACGATTCGGCATTCCAAGAGCACTTATTTCAGACAACGGCACCCAGTTTGATTGTGGCGTCTACCGAGAGTTGTGCAGCAAGTATGGTATCCGGCCTTACTTTTCCACGCCAGCTTATCCACAAAGCAACGGTCAGGCTGAAGCCTCCAACAAATCCATCCTAGACGGCATCAAGAAAAGGCTGGAGAAAGCTAAAGGCGAATGGGTAAAAGAATTTCCGAGTGTGTTGTGGGCTCATCGAACTACGTCGAGGCAATCTACTGGGAAAACGCTGTTTGCTCTATGCTTTGGAACCCAGGCAATCATACCTTTAGAGATCGGCCTCCCAACCTTGAAATCGAAAGTTTTTGATATGGGCCAAAACGACATGATGCTGGCCTTGGATTTGATTCTGATTGAAGAACGAAAAAACTGTGCCCTTGCTTCTATGGCGCGGTATCAACAGCAGCTTGCTAAGTTGTATAATCAACGTGTTCAGCTACGCTGCTACACACCTGGAGAGTTAGTTCTAAAGAAAGTACTCCCAGCTGCCAGGAAACTGGCTGATTGGAAAATTGGGTCCTAACTGGGACGGCCCCTATCAGGTCGATTTGATCGCGGGAGTAGGGGCATATCGGCTCAAAGACATGTCTAGAAGGAGTCTGCCACGGCCTTGGAATTCAACGCACTTGCGCAAATTCTATCATTAAACCCGACTTGTGGGGAATGATATCAGTTCTGAATGGCTCACCTTATACACATTCCACTTTTGTAATGCAAAGATCCTTGTTTACTTACTGCGAAATCTGTTCAAAAGTGTTCTGATAAAGCCTCCAGATTCGGAGCGCCCTTCGTGGATACAACGATTGGCCAAACTAAGTCTCCGAATTCGGAGCCCCATCGGCAAATGATGTCTTTGGGCTGATAAAGCCTCCGAGTTCGGAGCGCCCTTAGTGGATATCACGATTGGCCAAACTAAGCCTTCGAATTCAGAGCCCCATCGGTGCATGACGTCTTTGGGCCGATAAAGCCTCTGGATTTAGAGCGTCCTTCGTGGATACCACGATTGGCCAAACTGACGCCTTCGGGCCGATAAAGCCTCCGAATTCAGAGTGCCCTTAGTGGATATCACGATTTGCCAAACTAAGTCTCCGAATTCAGAGCCCCATCGGCGCATGACGTCTTTGGGCCGATAAAGCCTCTGGATTCGGAGCGCCCTTCGTGGATATCACGATTGGCCAAACTAAGCCTCCGAATTCGGAGCCCCATCGGCGCATGATGTCTTTGGGCCGATAAAGCCTCCGGATTCGGAGTGCCCTTCGTGGATATCACGATTGGCCAAACTAAGCCTCCAAATTCAGAGCCCCATCGGCACATGACGTCTTTGGGCCGATAAAGCCTCCAGATTCGGAGCACCCTTCATGGATATCACGATTGGCCAAACTGTCTCCGAATTCGGAGCCCCATCGGTGCATGACGTCATTGGACTGATAAAGCCTCCAGATTCGGAGCACCCTTCGTGGATATCACGATTGGCCAAACTAAGCCTCCGAATTCAGAGCCCCATCAGCGCAAGACATCTTTGGGCCGATAAAGCCTCTGGATTCGGAACACCCTTCGTGGATATCACGATTGGCCAGTCTCCGAATCCGAAACCCCATCGGTGCATATCACAATTAGACGTCTCCGAATTCGGAAACCCATTAGTGCGTGACACCGTATAAACGTAAGATGGCGAAACATGCTATGTAAGTGCAGGCTGAAACATGTAAACGTTCAAAATAAAATGTGTACTCAGATTAGTCGATTGACATGAAGTATAGGCTAACAATTGAAAACACTTGAAATAGGCAATGTACTATTATTTAGTTAATTAAAAAATTACATGAATTTTGCATTACAGTGACTATAATGTCTACTTTTACACAGCTTCTCCCTCATCATCACTCTTTTCGACTTCAAAGGCGGAGAATGGAAAATGATCACGTTGGTACCGCGGCAACGCCGAATCAACACTCTCTGCTCGAAAAGCCTCTGTGGCTTGAAATGCCTTAATCCAATAGTGCCTAAAGCCCCGGTTCTCGCATCGACAGACCTCCTATGCAAGTTTCTCTTTGGTTTTGTCGATCCCAACCTTCCGGCCCGCATGGAAGCCTTGTTCATAACCCATAGTCCTCGTATTTTCTATGGCAAACATGCTTGCCATATCTCGGTCAGCAATGGCGTGACTTAACAGCCATTGGGTCACTCTCTCCTCCACGATCGGGTTAGATTGACCTACCGCACGCGGCTCGATGGCTTGAGCTTTCCTAAGCTCCCTAAGCTTACACTCAGCCTTCTCCGCGCGAGCCTCCAAACTGCGGATTCGTTCGTCCTTCTTCTCTATTTCCCGTCGCGCGGCGCGCAAACGCATGCCAGCTTCATAAGCGGTGTACAGCCCCTTCACCGCCCTATGTATACCTTCTCGAAATACTTTGAATCTTGTCGTCCAACCATCGACTGCTGGACCTCCGGTGGAAAAATCTGTCGAGCGAACTTGACTGCTACACCTGGATCGTTAACAATGGAATCCGCCTCCATCATCGGTTTATTCCCCATGAAAATTGCAAAAATCAACGGTTGTGGCGTCGCATCGGGCTCGCTTCTCGGTCGCGGTCGCAGGGAGCTTCCCCGTTGCTGTTTTTCTTTTCGGGGTGATCTGCTTCGACGACTTGGGGGCTGACGTTTTTCCCGTTCCTTGGACGTCCTTCCTCCCGTGCGTATAGGCTCGCTGCTGCAATTCATTGCAGTGTCTAGCTCAGCCAATGTTCGTCCTTCTCCTCTGCTGTTGAAGAACAGTCTGTTTGACATTCGCACTTATCTCAAGCTAGTTTAAATCAAGTTTGAATAAGAATAAGTGGAATCACTGGTGCAAACTCACCCCATTTATTCTTAATGTATGCGGCGCCCCCGAGGCGATGTCATTAATTCTAAATGCTAAAAGCCAGATGCTGATTGGGTCATTCCAAGAACTAGTCCTATTCGGCTTCTAAAGCTCATGCACTGGTTGGGGCAAGGGCAGATTTATTAAATTGATCGGCCAAGAATCTAAACCCAATGCCGATTGATTTATGCCGTAGCCATTCCACAAACTAGTCATATTCAGCTTCTGAAGCTCATGCACTGGCTAAGGCAAGGACAGATTTATTAATCTGATCGACCAACAATCTAAACCCAATGCCGATCGATTTATGCCGCAGCCATTCCACGAACTAGCCCTAATTCGGCTTATGAAGCTCATGCACTGCCTGGGACAATGGCAAATTTATTAATCTGATTGGCTAAGAATCTAAACCCAATGCTGATCGATTTATGCCGTAGCCATTCCGCGAACTAGCCCTAATTCAGCTTCTGAAGCTCATGCACTGGCTGGGGCAAGGGAAGATTTATTAATCTGATCGGCCAAGAATCTAAACCCAATGCCGATTGATTTATGCTGCAACCATTCCACGAACTAGCCCTATTCGGCTCCTGTAGCTCATGCACTGGCTGGGGCAAGGGCAAATTTATTAATCTGATCGGCTAACAATCTAAACACAATGTCGATCGATTTATGCCGTAGCCATTCCACGAACTAGCCCTAATTCGGCTTCTGAAGCTCATGCATTGGCTGGAGCAATACCAGATTTATTAATCTGATCGGCCAAGTACCTAAACCGAATGCCAATCGATACTTGGTATTGAAAACAAAATGTAGCCATTTTACAATTGAAAGCAATACCATTCATCAATAACAAAATTTAGCACAAATAATAGCAAGGTAAAAAAGGAAATTTTCATTAGTAAACTGGGCACAAATTGTAGCCATTTTACATATGAAAATTACTAAACAAAAAGCTACAAGTTCGCATGAAAATGCCTAGCAAAAAACTGACTATAGCAATATTTGAAAATTACCAAACGAAAAGCTGTAAAAATACATTCGAAATCCTAAAACAAAAACAAGTGTCGCCCAAATTAGTCAACAGAGTCAGACTCTAACGGCTCAACATCTACTTGCTTGTATGGAATTGGCATAGCCAATGTCACATCAGCAGCGGCAAGGGCTTTGAGCCAGCCGTGTTTGAATCCTCGATTTTCAAATTTGGGGACTTCGTCAACATAGTCGGCAAAAGTAGCGCTTTTCCCGGCCTCGAATGCCTTGGAAGCCTCCGAGTTGGCTGTTTCCTTCGCCATCTTTACTTCCTCCAACTCAGCCTCTAGTTTGGAAATCGCCTCTTGGACCAATTTGAGCGCGTCTTTGCTCGCATCCGCCCTCTTCTCGGCGGCCAATCTTAGTTGATCCGCGTTACGCGCCCTCTCCACCTCGGCCTCTGCCCGCGCGCCTTCCATCTTCACCCTTAAAGCTTCAAACTCGGCCTTGCTCTTTTAACCCTCAACTTCCGTCTGTAAATAGCCAAGCTGTTCGACGGCGTCATGATGGTGACAGCCCATCTCGGCTATCCTTCCGACGATTTGCAAAACAGGAAATTAAAACCAAAACAGTATTTGCATAAAGCGAAAAGACAAAGTTAAGATATATACCAAAAAAGCTGATTGCGCGGCCAATGCTATTGCAACCAGATCCGGCTCTGCCCGAAAAGCTGCCTTGTTAGCCGACAATGAAACGAACATAGCCACACTGAGTGCGACCACTGGATCTTTAATTACCAAAGCATTAGAGGAGATCGGCATGTTTTTTTATCTTCGATTGAATGACAAAAAGCACAATCACATCTGATTCCTCTAAACGAGGTCGTTTGTCGACACGGTTTTCTTCTGAGCTGGCCTCGACCTCGGCACTTTGGTTTTTTGCCGTTCCCTCCTCAATAATAGGCAAGGAGGGCTGAGATCCGCTAACAGACAAAGAGGCTTGAGATTCGGCGGCAGGTGGCACTCCAGCTCGAATAGCCTCTGCTCTTCGCCGCGCGGCCATCCTTTCTGCGTTTGCCTTCTTGGCAAGTTGTGTGAGGCTTAACCCAGCCATATCTTCGGGGTAAGCGCCGGGAAGGTCCTCTAGACCGTGAAAAATGTCATCAAGTGGAAGGTCCTCTCAGCTCGAAGTGGACGGAAGGTCGGCTGAATTGAGGCCAGCTTCCTCAAAAGCCAACTTCTAAGCCTCGTCGACTTCGGCTTCGGAATGATCTGACTCAGCGACCTCACCTACTTCTGCTCGCTCCGAATCAGACCTCTCGAAACCAACTTGCTGCAAGTTTTTGAAATCGGTCAAGATAAGAGCGGTAAGAAACTCCTCACCCTTCGGAATTGGGATGTTTTTTGCCACCGAGAAGGTCGTATAAGTCGGCTCGTAGCGGAGTAGAACGTGGGCCACCCTCCCCTATTTCTGAAGACTCGGCCGGCCGAAATATTTGAGCGTGACTTTGATTTCTGAAAGAACGGCGTTGTCAGTTGAAGTCAGGACTTTCTTCAAATCGTTTCCTGCACAAGCAAAACCATGAGGTCTTGAAAATGAAGCTTTATAAATATAACAAAAAAGAAATAAAAGAAGCTACATGGCCACCTGGTTCACCCCTCCGTCTAGGAATAGGATCGAGGCGATCCTCGCCTTTGCCGAATTCCTAGTTACCTTGGACAACGACCATAACATCATCGACTCGCTTCCTAGAACTGGAAAGCATAGTCACTAATTGATGGTCGGTGTCCTTGGCCCTAAGCAAATAATGTCCGTGCCGACCAGAAGACTTGGCCAAGGCATAACAATGCCGAATAGCAGGAATGCCGAGGTTAATCCTAAGGCTACGATTTAGTGCTATAATCCCCATTACGATTCTAAAAAAGTTGACATTAGGTTGGGAAGGGATTAAACCCCAGTGGCGAATCACAGCCCCAAGGAATAGGTGAAGGGGGAAACGGACTCCACCCTCTACGATTGATAGGAGAGGGAAGACAATCTTGGTTTCATCAGCCCTCTCCATATCAAGGGTGCCGTCTGTCACAAGTGACAAACAGACGTCATCAGGAATGGAGAAATGGCATCGGAAGCCAAAAATTCGATCTGAGGAGAGGAGATCTTTTAAATGTTTTGCCATTTCCTTCAGCCTATAGGAATATGCTAAGCCAAAAACAAAGCAAGAAAAAAGATTCAGGGCAGAGAGGGAGAGAACTTACAAGAGACGAAGAGGATAGTGAAGAAAAGGAAGTTGCAGAGGTAATTCGGAAGGCAGTCCAGCGACGAGCTTCTAAAAGTGTGTATGTATTTGAAAAGACGTCAAAATTTTAAATCACAATAAATAGAAGTGTACGATGGGGCAGGAAGTTGAAATGATGACCGAGAAGCGTGTGCTCAGACATTTGCGTTGGAATGAGGTCAGCCACCGAATTTCGGCTCTGACTTTTCGAGTTCGAAAGCAAACACTCCAGCCAACTATCGTTAGTGGAGTGCTCAGGGGGCAATTGTGGGGGCCAAATATTGGGAGTCGTAGAGAGGCCGAATAGTCGAACTTGGAGAGTCAAAATATATAGCACTTGGCGCCGTCTCGCATGCTCGAATCCTATCCTATTCGGCCAAATAGCCGGTCGAGCAAGGGGCCGAGTGAAAAGCGGTTTGCTACAAAAGAAGCCGAATGGCGAATTGAAAGTGGACCTAATCCCGAGGCCCAAGAAAGAAAAGATATAAATAGAAGAACACCAACCAGAAAGAGGTATGTGAGAACCATTATGCTTAACTTAAAATACAAGTAACTTAGAGTGTAGAGACTGACTTGCCCATCGGAGTGCTAATTCCGGCACCCCCAACCGGAGTGTTTGTTCCTTTTCAGGTGATTAGCTGAGGATCACGAGCGTCCCCCAGGATCAGCAGAGTATTTCCAAACCACTTCTCCATAATCCACAATACACTATATGAACAGAGTGTGATAGATACACTATATGAAGAAAGTGAGATAGATACACAAAATAAGAATATGTGCAATAGATACACAAAATGAGAATATGTGTAATAGATACACTGAGTTTGAACAAAGTGTGATAGATACACAAAGCGAGAATATGTGCGATAGATACACAAAACATAATCAATCTTAACGGAACTTCTCTGAATGAACTGCACATCCAATATCGCCTGGTTGCGCTAGCTTCAAATGAACCGTACATATAATATCGTGCATAGATGAGAAAGAAACTTGATAGGTACAATGCAAATACAATGCATGATGTTAAGGAATGCAATAAACAGACATAGCGGCGCTTTAGAAAGCACCTCATAGGGTGAGTGGCGATGAACCGCTCTACTCTTGATGGGGATCTCCCCTTATGTTCTTCAAACTCTTACCTTCAACTCACAGTATAAAGGTTCTGAAATACCGACAAGGCTTCTTCACAAAGAACACTTTGGACGTCGCCTTTCTTCCTGACCATATTCATAACTTTCCTTATTCTCCAACGGGGTGACAGACTTGAGCCGCATACCCGCTACCTCAACCTATGGGGCTTCCATACAGATTTCAAGCCAAGGATACACCCTTAGGTATTTAAACCAGACTTTAGTCTCGGAAATCCCGAACCTTTGCGTTCTAGGCAACAGCCATTCGAACTCTAGTTTCCACCGTCGCAGTTGGTCTCCTAGGAACTCATTGCAAACACAGCCAAGATACCTCTGGTAGGGACGGTGCTCAGGGAGAGCACTTCTGATCGTCATTCTGGCTTTGAAACAGGCTTGAGCTTGGGCTTGAGGTAGAGGCACACTCATACTTCGGAGCATTGACAAGGTTTGAAGAGGTACAAACGGAATGCAATCTCGAAACTTACTGAAGTTGAAACAAACTCAGATGCCCGACATTTTCCCTCTTTTCTTTTGCTTTGCAGTCTGGAGCCCATATAGCTTCAGATAGGTCCTAGTTCTACTATTCTCACATAACCTGGGTTGAACCCTACAGTTTATGAAAGAAAGAAACCTATTTTGTACAAATATGCAGAATGGCACGGCACTCTGAGCACAAAACGATTTGTTTTGAAATTGAAATTGAGAAACAAGTTCTTAACCGGGTATTGAGCCTGCGACTGACCACAGTTAAAACGACTTAACAAAGAAAAAAACAAAGGAAAAACAACCCAAACACATCTATTGACACTCGAAATGACTCAAAACAAGAATCGAGACAGACAACACACAACAAAACAAAAGACTCAAATGTACACAGGGAGCCTATTTCTCCGGGTATTGTTTCCCACCCTTTCTCATTTGTGATTCTCACATCACTCGGCCCTCAGGCTCTCTTTTTTTTTTTTTTTTTTTTTTGAAAAAAAGCCCTTTTCTCACTTTTTCTCTCAGCGCATATCTCTCTATTCTTCAATTTCTCTTTTTTTTTTTTTTGTCCCTTCCCTAGGTGGTTGATGGATAAGCAGGAATGGGCTCTTGCCCCTAGCATTCTGCAAGATTCTCACTCTTCCGCTCACAACAGTGAGCTTCTCCCACAGAGGGGTTGTGATGCAACTGGATGTGCAGCAGATCAGCAAGTGACATTGGTTGATGACGCCCTTAGCCAGTTCGGATGTGACCAGACCTTTTCGAATAAGGGAGTGAAATATCCTGCTCCCTTTCCAGTTTGTGCTTCGTACTTGATTTGATACCTCGCTGCTCGGAGGATGGGGGAGCTTTCGGCCCTTTGTTGTTTGCTTCACTTGTGCCCTTTTCTGGCAGGTAAAGTGCCCTTTCTGGAAAGTATGTTGACAATGGGGAAAAGACAGAACACCTGATTCAACTGTGCCCCTAGTTCATCATTTTGACCATTTTTTTTTGTTTTGGCTTTCTACTAAAACAATTTTGACCAATATGAGAGTCAGATTAACATACTTGTTCAACTTTTTGATTTGAAATCATGCATGTCAGGCTATGAGCACTAAAAATTTTCCTTTTTTGGGTCGAAGATATGGTCTAGTTTTGGAAAAATGGAGCAAATTTTCGAGAAAATTAGTCAACCTCAGTAAAAATTCTCAAAAACTGTTTTTGCAAATGGCCTTTGCTCAACGAGCACGAAATTTACTCTTGAGATGCACAACCTCAGATCCAAAACAATGAAAAATTGTCCCTTGTCTAAATGACATCGCATGGCAACGGAAAGTTGCCCCTTGTTTGAATGCCACCACAGCGCACTGTAATCAGTCCTTAAAGTGACGATTATAACCGAACTCTCGGATATAAAGAAGACAAAGATTATTAGAAACATTACATGGACACAGTCGATTTGGAAGTGTTTATGGCTGGACTTCAGAACGAAGTTGCCTACGTATTCCAAAGATGGGAATCAAGCCTGACGTAGTTCCGGGGTTAAGGTACACTCAGGTATTAACCTCTCCTTTTACACTCTAACTTTTGCCAAGGCCGTCCTTCCGGGTTTTCAACCTTGCGAGCTCTATTTTTCTTTTCTTTTCATCTTTTCTTTTCTTTTTCTTCATTTCTTTTGTTGTCCTTTTTACTTTTCTTTTCATTCTTCTTCTTTTTCTTGCTCTAACTTTTGCCTGGGTCACCTTTCCGGGTTTTCGGCCCAACGAGCCTCTCAAGGGTAAAAGTGAAGCTTTGTCCATGTCAAATGGTTTTGAGATCTCGAAGCCATCTGAATCCAGGAGAGTGGCTATTGTTCGCTGATGATGTAGAAGTCCATCCAATGGGGGGCTGAATTGCCCCCAGTGTTGTGGATAGGAGCTCAATTGTCCTTCAGCAATACTTCCTTCTTTCCTCCCTTCTGGGATTTGGCATTCTTGCCGATGTTCGTTGGCTTGAGAAATGTCCCAATTTTTTACTCTTCGAGCACATCGGACATTTTTGCCCCTAGTTCGAGGGAGGGCTTCTGATCTAGCTTCGCAAGCTTCCTTTGATAACATCTGATCTACTTGATCTAACTTCCTTGCCCCTAGTTCGTGGGCTACTTCAAATCTTGCCACACAAGCCTCACATCATGATTGACCTTTGAACATTCTAAATCCAAGTTCAAGGTTTGAAAGCAAAAAAGGGTCAAGTCTTAAGGATGAGAGCGATCCTATGCTGCACAATCTCAAGAGCGATTCCACACAGGTCTTCACAGGATCGCACAAAACATTTTTTTGAAATTTTTTAAGAAAGCAACTAATCGCTCGTGCGGAAGACAATGTAGAACCAATCTAGATCAAGCCAGGATCCTTCTTAGTATTCATATTAACAAACATGATCTCATTCATTAAGGGCTTGTCATGCCTCTCTTCTTCTCAATTGATCAAATTTTTTGCAAATCTAGAGGAATTCCTTCATCTTTGTTTTCACCACAGTGTTAGAAAAAGTTTTGAAAAACTTAGGTCAATGCAATGACTTAAAAGCACAGAAGAAGTAGGTGAAAATGCACTACCGTTTCATTCAAAACTTTTGGCACAACTGGCTCTACGCACAAAAGCGTGAAGAATACTGCTATTTCATTGAAATCTTCTGGCGTAACTGGCTCCACGACAGAAACAGACTCAAAAGAGTGTAAAAGCCAAACACAAAACAAGTAAGTGATATTCGAGGTAACACCCCCGAAATCACCTGACTCCAACAAAACAGGACTGACTTGATACAACAAGACAGACCCAACTGACTCAGTACGAAAGGACTGACTCAATACAAAACAACAAAACTGACCCAATACCCAAGTTAGAAAGTACAAAACTAGCATTTGCACACTGCTCAAAACAGTGCGTGCCAAGCCCCACATGCAAAGTAAACTGAGCGCTGCCTGCAGGTGGTTCATCTTCCGATCACATACTCGTACTATCCCCCAAGTTCACTGATCCAGTGATGATAGGCTTTGCTGAGCTTGGTGCGATGATGACCTCGTTGTCAATCAAATCCTGTACTTCATGGCGAAGACGAAAGCAACTGTCAGTGCCATAACCGGTTTATTGATGGTTGTAGACACCCCATTTTTGACCGTCCTCAAGACTTGGATGTCATTGTTTGAAAACTCGATGATCTTCCATGTTCGTGTTCGTTTTGAGTTCCCGAAGGTCTCGGCTGCGTGCCTTGCCCTAAGATCTCTCAACTTGTCTGTTTTGTGCTTGGTTGTGGACCAAGGACTTGTGGTTTTGCTTCTGAGGGAAGAGGGTGGCTTATTGGCCATCCCCACACCCCATCGGCTATGGCATGATGCCATCGGCCTTGCTTCCTTGCCATCAGCCACTAATGTTGGCCGGTCGACACTTATGTTGGTCGGTCAGCACTTATTTTGGTCGATCGGCCATATTTTTTGGTCGAGCCCTATTCATCTGCTTTATGCAGATATTTTGTGCTAGCTGGCACAGCTGGTATCCACAATTCCCCTCCTCCATACACGTGTATGGTGGGATTTGCTCCTTTGCTTAGCTTCTCATAGAAGCTTTAGAATTTGGAATTCTATAAAGAGGGAGCCCCTCCTCCCTCCTCAAGGGTTCAAAAAAACTACTATGGAGAGAATAGATATACTTTTGTATCTATTCTTTTTTGTTTAGTCTTGTTTTGTGTTCAAAAGTGTGATTTGGTCTTACTATTGCACACAAACACCTAGCACTACACCATCATTGGTTGCAGAGGCATTAGGGAGTTGGTGTTAGGGCTCTTGAGCTATTTTTGATTAGAGAAACCTGCTGGTGTTGTGTTCTTGGAGATGTTCTTCAAGGGTGAGCAAACTTGCTTTTAATACCACATTCTTGCTTAAGCTTTTAGCCCTTCTTGCTTATTATTTTAAGCTTAGCTATTAACTGATAAAAGTTCTATTTTTACTTGCTTTAGACCTTTGTTTAAGGTCTCTTTTTGGTTTGGGGTTGTTTACCCCCTCCAAGCCTTATTAGGCCTTGTTTTAGGCCATCTCTTTTGGCCCTTGTTCTTAGATTTGCATAACCTTTCTACCACTGAAATCCAGAGGATTTCTAGTGGTGGAAAGGTGGTTTTGAGGTCTTAAATAAGAGAGGATCATCCCCTCTCCTTGTTGTCTTGAATGCTTGCATAAATGGCTTATGTAGGTAGCATATGTGCTTAGCTTGTTTTAGCTTCTTTTCAACATGTATTAGGCTTTGTTTTGCCATAATACACCTTTGTTTTGAGTTGGTTTGATGGCCTCTTACATGCTTCATGTACTTGCCTTGCAATCCTCTTATTTGTCTTAACATGCATCATGCTTTGACATGTCTTTCTAGCATGATTTTGGCTCAACTCCATGAAGCTTTTAGCCTTGTTGTAACATGCTTATGCTCTGATTTTGGTCTTTTTGGCCATGTATGCCAGGCTTTGTATAGCTACCATGCAACCTAGCTTGTTAGCTTTTAGTATTCAAGTCACTAGCATGCATTACTTGGCTCATTTCAATGATTTGGCATCACTTGTTATGTTATTTTAGTCCACATAGTATGCTTATACACTTGCACTTATCACTCCTTTAATGTTTTAAAGAGTTGATGTCTTATTCCTCATGAATGGACCATTGTGTATGCCTCCATGTTTAGGCTTATAGGATGATATTTCAATGTGTTTTTGGTCTTGTTCTAACATGCCATAACTCTGATTTTTGTTGCTTGAGTCATGCCATGTTTGGTTTTGATGGGTGTAGTGTAACACCTCTTTTGTGGCCTTGTGTGCCTCATGTTTTTGCCCCTTTGATTTGGCTTCTTTTGGCTTTGGTCATTGCACGTTTTAGACTTATTTCGACATGGTCTAGGACTGTTTTGGGTCATATTTTCCATATGCCCTTTGTTTGTTTAGCTTTGGTTCAAGTCCCTTTACTAGTCTTAGGCTTTAAGCCTTATGCATGCTATGATTATGATTATATGTGTGATTTGGCATCGTTTCTAACATCATTTCAGAGCATGTAGTGTTGTCACACTTGCATGCTTCTCACTTTTTTAAGTGTGCTTACGAGCTGTGTCTTCATGCCTAGGTGATAGGCCAATTAGCATGCATGTTTGTATATGCTTTTGTCCCTCATTTTTTAGCATTTTGGCCACTGATTTGGGCCTATTTGAGAGCTGTCCATGTTAGTTTAAGTCCATTTTCGCATGTTGTTGCATGTTTGCCTCACATGTTGTTGCATGCTTGTCATTGGCATTGTTATTACATGCCTTGCATGCTTACTTGTTTAGGTTGTATGCCTATTATAGCATTGTTGTTTTGCATTAGATTTGCATCATGCTTGTTTAGGTTGCATGCTTGCTTACTCACTTAGGTTGCATTGCATTGTGTGTGCATTGCCTTGCCCCTTGATCAAGCATGATAGAGGTTGGGCCCCTTATGTGTTTTGGTGCATTTCATTTGATATTGAATTGCACACTTGGCTTCTTTGGCCATCATGCATTGAAATGCGTGATTGGTGGCCCGAGGATCAAGGACTATACTCCCTTGAGCTCATGACATGATAGGGAGGGTGGTCGTGCAAACATTGTCTTGTAAATGTATTGCCATGCTCTTTTTATCCTCTGCTGCAACAACACAGCATTCTGCACGAAGAGATGGTCGACCGACCATTTTTAGTGCCGATCGGCTACACATTGTTGGCTGAGAGCCTTACATATGGTTGATGACCACTATCCCTTGGCCGATGGTCCCATATTTTGGCCGATGGCCTCTCAGCATGCCCACAAGGTGGTTCAGAAGTGTCGCAAAAGTTGGCACAGCTTTCAGAGGTACAGAGTAGTATAAACAGAGGCAACATGAAGCATGGTGATGGATTTATGAGGCGAAGCCGACCGAGCATGCATTTGTCCCTCTTCCCGAGGCTGCTTTACCTGCTTTCATAGCTTAATTAATTTGTTAATTATTTAAGTGTTGTAATAATTAGTTGTAGCTAATTATTCATTTGGTTTTGTGTAATAATTAATTAACTTGTTAGTTAGTTAATTAGTTGGTTTGTATTATTCTTTTGGTCCCTCTGTCGAGAGGGTCAATTGATGTAATAAGTGTGTGTGTGTGTGTGATGCATGTCTTCCAACCCCACTTCTTTCTCCCTTTTACTTAACCGCTTACGATGGTTAGTTTTAGGGCATATCTCATTTAGCATCCTTATGCTACGCATGTTTGCACCATTCATCTGTATTGCATGCACCAGGCTCGGCGCATCATACTAACTGCATTATATTTCAATTCCTACTTGAATACATGTATCGAAGTATTGCATCTCACATGCCATTTTTAGAATAGCTGAGCCTATTTCTAGTTGCATCTTTGCATGTGTTGCATTAGCCATCTTAACATGAGCTAGGATCATGCATTTGATTACTAACTAGTTCTTTATTTTGGCTCGGAGTACACTGTGAGTGTCTATGCTTTAGCATCTTGCATGTATGTGAGTGCTAACATGACAGCATGCTTGCCATGAGGCTAAGTGCTTATGTGATATAACTGCCTGAATGCCTGTGGGTGAAGGTTGGATTACTTGAATTGGGATAATTCATTGAAATCCATGTTTTAGCCTTCTTGCGAGTAGCAAACTTCAAACCATTTCCAAACAAACAAACATGAGATGATTTATTCCAACTTAGGTGATCTAGTCTATACTTGTGTGTTGTGCGCATCACATAGTAATTCTAGCTAATAGCCGGAAAAAGAACGCATGTGTTTTCAAAAATAAGATATCATGTTTAGTAGTGGCCGATCTTTGATCGGGCGAGCAGGGGTGCTCATAGATGACCTTCTCCAATCGTACCTAAGTTCCCGAGCCGAGGCAACTTTGGTGATGACGGACACATGGCCTTAGGCAACAAGTCAGGGTTTCCTAAATTCCCACAAAAAATAAATATTTAGGTGGCGACTCTGTATCTGGCAAAGTAGTCCATGTTTGGCACTTCTTTCTTAAAAATCAGTTTTCCAAAACGATTTGTTGGATTTGGACTCTTTGGTGATTTATCGATCTTGCATTGCACTTTGCGGGATTAGATTCAGAACCGTGACATTTGAGTCCGAACTGTAGTAGCAAAGCCTAAGGACGCGTCCACAATGGTAGGCACAGTACTGGATAGCATCATGCTTAGCTGGAAGGGGATTCGGAAGAGGCCGAGGCTCAAGGGGTTTGAGATGGCCTTTTTCAACAAGGATTTGAAGAGCCTTGGACAAAGGCATATAGAGGGCATGGAAGACCCTGCGGCCTCGGGGTAGATACTTCGAGGTTTATGGATTTTTGCTAGGTGCACTAGCAAAGGGGTTGGCAGGTGCTGGCTTGGTTTGCTGATCTTTTCTGAGTGCAGGCTTGGAGCCTAAAGGATCGTTTCTGGTACGACGGCCCTTCTCCCGGTTTTCCCCTTGATTCGAACTGCCCTCATTTTGAGTGACGAAAGTGTCATCCACAGTTTTTGCAACAACTGCGAGCACTTGCTGTTTGTTCAGTCCTTCAGCTTTCAAACCCTCAATAATCCACAGAAGGTGTTCATAGGGATCGATGTCTGCCCCTACCTTGTTCATTCCACTCGCCTCCACTTTGCCAAGGGATTGGGTTGCTATATCAGAGCGGAGCCCTGTTGTTGTCGACATGTCATTGCCCAAACTTGGGGTGGCTTCAGGTTGGGCAATTTCAATTACAATTCGTCCCAGGAGTGGGGAGTTTTCTGCTGTGAAATTTTCGGCATGTGATGTGGTCGATGGCGGAGTCGATAGTCCAAAGGCTAGATCAGCCACAGTTCTCTGAAGATCGCCGATCATTCCCATCAGCTCAAAAGTAATGGGCTCACGGGTTTGAGATTATTGGGGTTCCAAGGCTGGATGTGTGGTAGGTGCCCCAGATGGGCATTGTATTTCAGCATCGGTCTCACCCTGCATGGCGATTCCTTGGTTTAATGCTGCTACCGCGGCCACAACCTCTTCCGAACTCTACGCCATTACGGTCTGATAAGCTTGAACAAAGGTGATGTGACTGGTGACTGCCGGATCAGATGAACTGGTGAGTCCTGACTAGCCTTTCTTTGCCTTGCCTCAGCGAAGGAACACTGGTTGCTCTGAACTGAATCTCTGACCTGACAACGTCTATCAACACAAGTCCAATGCACCCGGGGGATATTGGAGCCTTCTGAAGCTATGGTTCCAAGACTACCCTAGCAAAAGAGAAAACAGGCAGCATCTCAACCCAATTTCACTAGGACAGATTTAAGCATAGCTGAATGACTGTACTCTTTACTGACTTCTGCCCAAAATTCTACCTGTAAACTGATACCCTCAAGCAAAATTGATTCCCCCAAAATACTGATGTCCTTAGGCCTGATACCCAGACTTGCAAACTGATACATGCATTTTTGTAGAGGCACACTCTAAAAGCACATAGCAAGCAAGTGAGAGCCAAAACACCCCTATGGAGGGGTAGGGTTTCCCTGTCCTATCTTGTCAGGAGCTAGGGTTTCACTACGCACACAGCGATTTCAGACAACCTACAATCAGGTAAGCAACCTGTCCTAGTTTGGAATGGTCACTATGGATTCCGATATGCACTGGGTCGAATGGTCAAAAGGGGTGCCCCGGTAAAAATCGAGGTTTGTGTTCCCGTCGTGGCAGAGCCCGCAACCAGTCAACCTTATGGTACGCTTCTCAAAGCAAGCCTCTGACAAACTGTTCAGGAATAGCATACGAAAAACACGGTGTTCTAGGCGCACCAATGCAAATGCAATGCAAAGAAAAATATAAGTGTAGACAAAACAACATATCATAGTGTACGAGTCAAGTTCTCTAAATCCCCAGCAGAGTCACCAGAAACTGTAGACCGCCCGGAACTTCGCTCCACACGCGAGGGCTCGAATTATGGTTCTAGCTACTATAGTCCGAACTTCTGTCACGGTTTCGAATCTAGTTTCACAAAGTGCAATGTTAGACTGATAAATCACCAAAGAGTCCAAATCCTGGCCAATCGTTTTGGAAAACTAATTTTTATCAAAAGCAACAAACATGGACTACTTTGCCAGATTTCAGAGTCGCCACCTAAATGTTTTATTTTGGAAAAATTTAGGAAACCCTGACTCGTGCCTAAGGCCACGTGTTCGTCATCACCAAAGTTGTCTCGGCTCGGGAACTTGGGTACGAGAGGGGAAGGTCATGCAATGAGCACCGCCGTTCGCCCGATCAAAGGATCAGCCTTTACTAACATGATATGTTGTTTTTGAAAACACATGTGTTCTTATTTCGGTTATTAATCTATCATTACTATGTGATGCGCACAGCATACAAGTATAAACTAGATCGCCTAAATTAGAACAAAACATCTCATGTTTGTTTGTTTGAAAATGGTTTGAAGTTGTTACTCGCAAGTAGGATAAGTCGCGGATTTTGCCACCCTCAAGTGGGCTTAGAAAACATGATTTTGCCACTTCAAGTGGGCTTTAAAACTTGTATTTCGATGAATTGTTCTAATTCAAGCAATCCAACCTTCATCCGCAAGCATTCATGCAGTTAAACACTTAAGCAGATAGCCTCATGGCAAGCATGCTGTCATGGCAACACTCACACTCATGCAAGGATACTAAAGCATAAACACTCACAGTGTACTCCGAGCCAAAAAAGAAGCTAGTTATAATCAATGCATGATCCTAGCTATGTTAAGAATGCCTAATGCAACACATGCAAAATGCAACTAAGATAGGCTCGACTATTCTAAGATGTCATGCGAATGCAACTAGACAACATGTATTCAAATTGGAATTAAAATACAATGCAGTTTGTATGATGTGCCAAGCCCGGTGCATGCAAAACAGATGAATGAATGCAAACATGCAATGCATAAGGATGCTAATTGAAATATGCCCTAAAACTAACCACTGAAAGCAGATAAGTAAAAGGGAGAAAGAAATAGGGGTTGGAAGACATGCATCACACACACATACACTTAATATAACAATGTGCCCTCTCGACGGAGGGTCTGAATAATAAGCTAAGCTACATCTAAGCTAAGCTAGCTAATTATTACAAACCAAAACTAATTAACTAACAAGTTAACTAATTATTACAAAACAAATCAATTAGCTAAGCGTATCAACTAATTAATTACAAAACCAAAGCATTAGCTAGCAAAGCAAAACAGCTAAGTAAAGCAATAAGAAGAGGTCCTCGGGGCAAGGGGTGCATGCATGTTCGGTCGCCTCGTTCGGAAATCCATCACTATTCCCCAACTTGCCTCTATTTGCGTTTGTTTTCAGAACACTACACAAAGCTCCAGATAGCTTCTACTCCATCATGGGAACCACCAGGAACATGGCCGACCACTTATTGGTGTTGCCAACCACCTGCCGACCACTTACCTTTGCTGCAGACCAGAAAAAGTGGTCGGCTAACCACTTTTATTGGTCTGCCGACCAATTTTTGCTGCACTTCTCCAGTTTGCTACAACATAGGACAAAAAGGGGTATAGCAATGTATTTGCAACATATGTGTGCACAACCACCCTCCCTATCATTTCATGAGCTCAAGGGAGTCTAGTTCTCAACCCTCGAGCCACCAATCATGCATCTTGATGCATGATGGCCGAGAAGCCAAGATTGCACGAATCAATGTGAAATGAATGCACAAATAACACATGAGTGCCTTAAACTCTATCATGCATGATCAAGAACGTCGGCGACCGAGAGATGAGGCACATTTCATCACTTCGAGTATGAAACGTCCCTCGTTTCCCGTGTTCGGATTAACACCTAACCCAAACAAATGCAATGCAACTCAAGCATGCAAACATGCAATACAACTCAAGCATGGTAAACACAATGTAATGCATGCATACACGATGCAATGCAACATGAGCAACCTATCAATGCTAATGACATGCATACACAATGCAAGGCAACATGATCAACCTATCAATGCTAGTGGCATCCATACATAATGCAAATGCGACATAAGCATGCAAACATGAGGCAATGCAACAAGCATGTAACAATATGCAATGCAACGAGCATGCAAAAATATTCAAACCACATGCTCAATGGACTTAAACCGAATATGGACAGACCTCAATCATGCCCAAAATAGTGGCCAAAATGCCGAAACAATGGCATAAAATGCAAGACAATGCATGTACATGCATTAGCCCATCAACTAGGCCTAAGAGCACAACTCTCAAAAGTGCTTAAGGAGTGACAAATATAGAAGTGTGACAACACTAAACGCACTGAAATATCATGTGAAATGATGCCAAATCATCCTAACAACATAAGCATGGCATGCTAGAAGGCTCAAAGCTTGAAACTAGCATAGGCACTTGCACTATAGCTATGCAAAACATGAACCAAAAGGCTAAGGCAACCCAAAACAGTCCTAGAGCATGTCAAAATGGTACTAAAACATGTATGGAAGGAAGCCAAAATAAGCTAGCATGGAGGGCATGAGGCATGATGTATGCAAGGCCAAAAGGGAGTATTACACTACACCTATCAAAACCAAGCATGAGATGGCTTCGCCAACAAAAATCAAAGTTATATTATGGCAAAATAACCACAAAAACACACTAAAATGATAGCTCGCAAGCTTAGGCATGATGGCATACGCAATGGTTCATTCTTAAAGCACA
The DNA here is from genome assembly GCA_025200525.1 of Camellia lanceoleosa. Classification (NCBI taxonomy): domain Eukaryota; kingdom Viridiplantae; phylum Streptophyta; class Magnoliopsida; order Ericales; family Theaceae; genus Camellia; species Camellia lanceoleosa. Next base: position 145,452,856 of record CM045759.1, on the reverse strand, counting down.
AAGCACAAACTCTCCAATGCATTGAAAGAGTGACAGATGCGAGTGTATGACCACACTACATGCACTGAAATCACATTTCAAATGATGCCAAAACATGCAAATAGTCCAAGCAATGTATGATAGTGGCTTGGAAACTCAAAGCTAGTGAGCTAGAATGCATTATAGCTATACAAAGCAATGCATGCATGGCCAAAATAACATAAATCAGAGCTTAAGCATGGTAAAACATGAACAAAAGCTTCTTAGAGTTAAGCCAAAATCATGCTATAATGATGGTCCAAAGCATGATACACACTAAGCTAGTGAATGGAAATACACTACAAGTGCAAGGAGCATGCAAGGGGTTATCAAACCAACCCAAAACAGTGGTATGCCATGCTGAAATAAGGCCTAATACATGCTAAGATGGAGACAAAACAAGCTTAAGAAACATGCTCAAACATGAGGCATACAAGACACAAGGAGAGGAGACCCTCTCCTATTTAAGACCTCAAAACATGAGTTTTACCACTGAAAATCCATTGGATTTCAGTGGTTGAAAAGCCAAGAGAAAGTGATCTCAAGGGCCTAAAGTGATAGTGTAAAACAAAGCCAAACAAGGCACAAGAGGGGGTAGACCACCCCCAACACACAAAAGAGACCTTAAACAAACATTACAAGCATACAAAATTAGCACTTTTTGTAGTAGAAAGTCAAGCCAAAATAAGCATGCAAATAGGGCTAAAAGCTTAATAAAAAAAAAGGGTTTAAGAGGTTAGAAGCTCACCCTTGTAGAACAACTTTAGAGCAACAACTCCAGCAGCTTTTCTTGATCAAAACCAGTCCAAAAACACCAAAAACAACCTCAAGATGCCTCAGCTCCAAGAGTATGGTGTTTCACTATGTGTTTGTGTGCAAAAGTGTGAAAAATAGACACTTTAAGGCACAAATATGAAGAGCAAGAGCAATATAGAGATAGATGGTATATATATAGCTCAAGCACAAAATTCTCAACCTAAGGCATGTGGGAGGAAGCTCCCTTATATAGAAAAATAAAGTTTAAGCTTGTTGAACAAGCTTAGGCCTTCAAGCCATCCCTCCATACACGTGTATAGAGGATGGTTTCTATGCCCTCCAGCTAGCACAGCTGGCAAGAAAATATCTTCAGGAAACTGAAGAAAAGCTGTCGACCAGTTGAAGTGGTCGGCCAGCTACTTGTAGTGGTCGGCCGACCACCACAATTGGTCTCCTAGGAAATAAAGTGGTCTCCCATGGTGGAAAGGTGGTCTACAACATGAAAGCAAGCTAATGGTATGGTGGGAGACCACTATTGGTGGTCCAAAGACCAAGAAAACCAGTTGGCCAACCAAAAAACTGGCTGGCAGGCAGGAAAAGTGGTCTCCAAGGGGAAGAACTGGTCTCCCACCCTTATTCCACCCTCCAAGCAAGGAAAACAAGGTTTGTACCAAAAACAAACAAAAAATGATGAAAGACAAGGGTCCGAGGGTCAAGGCGCGCAGCCAGAGGCCTCGAAAACTAGTCTACGGGCACCAAAAGTGGTCTACGACCACAAAAAGTGGTCTCCCAGACCTCAGTGTCCTTCTAGGGAGAGGCAACAAGGCATGGTCCGAAAACCAAGCCAAGAGGAGAACGTTAAGCAGTTCCGAGACAAGGCGCGCGGCCGAAGGCTCCGGAAACTGGAAACTGGCCTACCAGAGGGAAAAGTGGTCTACGACCACAAAAAGTGGTCTGTGAACCTCTCTCTCCGTCCAGGGAAGGGAAAAGAAGGTTTGGTCCACGAACCGAGCCAAAACACAAAGAGTTCAGAGGCCCGGAGGCAAGGTACTCAGCCGAAAACCCCGGACACTCGAAATGAGCACAGACATGCACAATCATCGAGCGCTCAAACGACGACGTCTGAGTCTTAAAGTCGGTCAAAAATGGGGGGTCTACAGGCTAGTGAAAGTGGTCGGTCAGCTACCTCAAGTGGGCGGTCGGCCACTTGCTTCTCTAAACTTCTGGCTTTACTGCAACAGAGAACAACAGAGGCACAGTAATGTATTTGCATGGAAATGTATGCACTGCCACTCTCCCCATTATGTCTCAAGCTCAAAGGAGTGTGGAACTCGGCTCCACCCCATCATGCATGATCAAGGGTGTTGGCGACCAAGAAATGTGACACGTTTCATCACTTCAAGTATGAAACATCCCACATTTCTTGTGTTTGAATTAACGTCCGATCCAAACACATGCAATGCAACACAAATGCTTATCTTCTTCATGTTTTACTTGGTCATTTTCTTGTTTACTCATTTTACATTACCAAACCATTCTTTACTTGATTTGTCCAATGTGAAAGTCCTCTAATAAGAGAGGGGTTAACCAAACAAATGGTTTAAGGCATGAGAGAGATCATGCCTTTGGCTAGGAGGAATCCTCGTAAGAGGGTTAAAGCCATTTGAGCATAAACTCTATTAAGCTTAAACACAAGCATAAGGTAAACCAACCTTCAAAACAAATCAAAAGTGAAGAAATGTGGGAGATGGCAGATATTTCAGTGCTAAAGTGGCATGAAAAACACTACAACAACATGTAAACAACACATGCACGACATGTTAAAGGCCAAAAGTATTGAAACTAGTGAAGGACACAACACTAGAGGCATACAATACAATGCTCAAATGGTCAAACCATCCCTAGACAGACCTCAAACATGCTAATTCAGTGGCCTAAATATGTTGAAATTAAGGCACAAAAGAGTAGAAAATCATGCGCACATGTTGGCTCACAAGTAAGGCATAAGTCACAACTCTCAAAAGAAATTAATGAGCAATAAATGTGAAAGTGTGACAGAGGTATATGCTCTGAAATCACATGCTAAATGATGTCATACCATGCAAACATCACAAGCAAAGCACCCTAAGGGCCTTGAAACACAAAACTAGCGAAGCTAACTACACTATAGCTATACAAAGCAAGGCTCAAGGGACCAAGACCACTCAAAATAGAGTTTAAACATGGCAAAACATGAGCAAAAATGTGCTAGAGTGGAGCCAACACATGCTAAAATAATAGGCTACAACATCAAGTAAGCTAGGCTAGCAATCATGATTACACTACAAGTGTAAAAAGCAAGCAAGAGGTGCTCCAATCAGCCCAAAACAGAGTTATAACATGTTAAAATAAGGCCAAAAACATGCTGAGAACAAGCCAAGAAATGGTAGAAAAACATGCTCAACTACTAGGCCATTAACACATGCAAACAAGATGTGAGGAAGGGGGACCACCCCCCCTATTTTGGTCCTCAAAACCAACTTTCTACCACTGAAAAACCTCTGAGTTTTAGTGGTAGAAAGGGCAAACAAAGGGTGTTTTAAAAGCTTTAAAGGATGGCACAAAGCTTAGCAAATAAAGCTACAAAAGAGGGTGGACCACCACTAACTCGAAAAGGGCCTCAAACAACCATTT